>VFSX01000024.1:635000-817500 GCA_016618255.1 Chlamydomonas sp. UWO 241
GCACACAAACACACACGCAGGCGGACGGCGCATGCGGCGTGTCCCCCCGCCAGTCGCCCCGTCCGCCTGACTGGGTCGAGGGTGAAGACACAGTGACGCAGCTGCTGGAAAATGAGTACACGGTTCTGCTGAGCAGCACGGAGCATGTGCTGCTTACGTACCAGGTGTGTGTGTGCGTGTATGTGTGTGTGTGTGTGTGTGTGTGTGTGTGTGTGTGTGTGTGTGTGTGTGTGTCTGAGCATGGAGCGCGTGCTGCTTACGTACCAGGTGTGTGTGTGTGTGCTCTTGCGAGTGTGTGTGTGAGAGAGAGCACAGACACCGTGGCTCGGCACCCACACCCGCGCGAAACCTTTTCAGGGCGGCGCTGCCTGCTACTCTCTCCCCTCGCCAGAGCTCGTCTCCGACTGCTACTCTCTCTCACACTATCGCTCTCTCTGTCTCTCACACCCCTCCACCCTCCCATTTACAGGGCGGCGCCCCGTCTCTTCCCTCGCCAGAGGCCGTCTCTGACTGTTACTCTCTCCCTCTCTCTCGTAAACACACACACACACACTCCCCCAGGGCGGCGCCCTGTTTCTCCCCTCGCCAGAGGCTGTCTCGGAGTGGTGATCTCTATCACTCTCACGCACTCTCTCCCTCTCCCCCACTCTTCCTCTCTCCCTCTCTCTCTCTCTCTCTCTCAAGCACACACACACACAAACACACACACAATCCCTCCCCCAGGGCGGCGTCTCGTCTCTCCCCTCCCCCGACGCCGTGTCCGAATGGTACTTTCACTCTCTCTCCCTCTCTCCCCCTCTCTCTCTCCCGCGCTCTCTCCCTATCTCAAACACACACACACACACACACACTCCCAGGGCGGCGTCCTGTCTCAACCCTCGCCAGAGCTCGTCTCTGACTGTTACTCTCTCACACTCTCTCTCTCTGCCTCTCACACACCTCCACCCTCCCATCCACAGGGCCGCGCCCCGTCTCTCCCCTCGCCAGAGGCCGTCTCCGAGTGGGAACTCTCTCTCACACACTCTCTCTCCCTCTCCCTCTCTCCCTCCCTCCCCCCCCTCCCTCTCTCTTTCTCTCCCCTTCTCTCTCCCACGCTCTCTCAAGCACACACACACACACACACACACTCCCCCAGGGCAGCGTCCCGTCTCTCCCCTCCCCCGACGCCGTGTCTGAGTAAAACTCTCCCTCTCCCTCTCCCTCTCCCTCTCCCTCTCCCTCTCCCTCTCCCTCGCCCTCGCCCTCGCCCTCTCCCTCGCCCTCGCCCTCGCCCTCGCCCTCGCCCTCGCCCTCGCCCTCGCCCTCGCCCTCGCCCTCGCCCTCGCCCTCGCCCTCTCCCTCGCCCTCGCCCTCGCCCTCGCCCTCGCCCTCGCCCTCGCCCTCGCCCTCGCCCTCGCCCTCGCCCTCGCCCTCGGCCTCGCCCTCGCCCTCGCCCTCGCCCTCGCCCTCGCCCTCGCCCTCGCCCTCGCCCTCGCCCTCGCCCTCGCTCTCGCCCTCGCCCTCGCCCTCGCCCTCGCCCTCGCCCTCGCCCTCGCCCTCGCCCTCGCCTTCGCCCTCGCCCTCGCCCTCGCCCTCGCCCTCGCCCTCGCCCTCGCCCTCGCCCTCGCCCTCGCCCTAGCCCTCGCCCTCGCCCTCGCCCTCCCCGCTCGCCCTCCCCTCTCCCTCTCCCTCTCCTCTCCTCTCCCTCTCCCTCTCTCTCTCCCTCTCCCTCTCCCAAACACACACACACACACACACACTCCGCCAGGGCGGCGTCCCGTCTCTTCCCTCCCCCGACGCCGTGTCAGAGTGGTACGCCTCGCGCGCTCTACTGCTCGACGGAGCTGCCGGGCAGCTGGCGCACGCAGTCACGCTGCTGGAGGCTGCGGTGGCCAGGGGCGTGCCAGGGAGGGCGGGCGCTCTGCTTGCGCAGGTGTGTTTGTGTGTGTGTGTGTGTGTGGTGGGGGGGTGGGCTGCTCTGTTGGTTGTGGTGGTCAGGGTGGGGTGGGTGGGGAAGGGGGAGAGGGGTGGGTGTGTAGTAGCCTGCTGGATGCTGCGGTCGCCAGGGGCGTGCCAGGGCGTGCGGGCACTCTTCTTACGCAGGTGTGGGGGGGAGGGCTGCCCTGTTGGTTCTGGTGGTCAGGGTGGGGGTGCGGGGGGAGGGGAGGGGTGCGTGTGTACTAGGCTGCTGGATGCTGCGGTGGCGAGGGGCGTGCCAGGGAGGGCGGGCGCGCTGCTGGCGCAGGTGTGTGTGGGGGGATTGCTCTGGTGGTTCTGGTGTTCAGGGTGGTGGTGGTGGTGGTGGTGGTGAGGGGCAGGGGTGCGTGTGTAGCAGCCTGCTGGATGCAGCAGAAGTGAGGGGCATCCGCGAGGAACGGTAGGCGCGCTGCTTGCAGCTGTGTGTGTGTGGGGGGGGGGCTGCTCTCGTGGTTCTGGTGGGGGTGGGGGGGGGGAGGGGGGGGGTAGTAGCCTGCTGGATGCTGCAGCGGTGGTTAAGGGGGTGCCAGGCGCGCAGCAGACGCTGTCAATCGAGCCTTCCATCCCACGCTTCACCCCCTGCCGCCCCCCCCCCCCTGCTCCCCCTGCTTACCCTTGTTTCAGGCGCACGCACTGAGAGATGCAGTCGCCGGCAGCGGCGCGCAGCAGCTGTGGACGCTGTCACTGGAGCAGTTCAGTGCTCAGCCGCCGGACCAGCAGGTGCGCGTGTGTGTGTGCGCGTGTGCTGTGCTGCGTGGGGGCAGAGAGAGGGTTCAGGGTTTAGCAGGGCTTGTCCCTGCGCCTGCGCCTGCCCCCCCCCCCTTTGCCCCCTCTGCAACCAACCCGCAGCTGTGGACGCTGTCTCTATTTTGAGCAGTTCAGTGCACGGTCGCCGGACCAGCAGGTGCGCGTGTGTGTGTGGGCGCGTACTGTGCTGTGTGGACAAAGAGAGAGGGTCGAGGGTCGAGCAGGGCTTCTCCCTGCGCCTGCGCACCCCTCCAATCAGCTCACAGCTGTGGACGCTGTTACTGTGTTGAGCAGTTCAGTGCACAGTCGCCGGGCCAGCAGGCGCGTGTGTGTGTGTGGGCGCGCGCGTGTTCCGGGGGTTGGGGGGCAGTGAGAGGGTTGAGCTAGCATGTAGGGCTTCCCCCTGCGCCTATCCCCCCCCCCCCCTCCAATCAGCCCACAGCTGTGGACGCTGCCACTGTCTCAAAACAGTGGCAGCGTCCACAGCTGAGCAGTTCAGTGCTCAGCTGCCGGAGCAGGCGCGTGTGTGTGTGCGTGTGTGTGCTGTGTGGAGGAATAGAGAGGGTCGAGGGTTGAGCAGGGCTGCTCCCTACGCCTGCAACCCCCCCTCCCATCAGCCCACAGCTGTAGACGCTGTCACTGTGTTGGGCAGTTCAGTGCTCAGCCGCCGGACCAGCAGGCGCGTGCGTGGCATGCCATCGCAGAGAAAATGCAGAGCAGTGGCATGAACAGCTGCGATCGACACACACACACACACACAGATGCACGCGCGCACACACACACGTGCACACACACGCACATTCCATTCCATTCCAAAGTGTTACATGACTGCAACAGCACTACCCGTACTAAAGTACAAGCAATGTTCCAGAGGTCAAATGGCACATGTGTGTCGGACTACAGCGGGTGACCAATCAGCGCTAAGAGGGGTACATCACGTGGCGGGTGGGGTTGCCACTCTGGCCAACCAACTTCAACTTCAATCGCGGCGTATCATCTCCCCATGGGCCGATTAATTCCATGGGGCGATATTCGGGTGTAGGCAGGCCTAGAGGACGTCGGATCAGCTACTCGATGGGGCGACAGACGAATGTAGGCGGGCCTGGGATAGGGGGCAGCGGCGGATCATCTCCATGAGCCCACGAACTCGATGGGGCGATGATGAACGTAGGCAGGGGCGCAGGGATGGGGAGGCGGATCATCTCCATTGGCCTCTGAACTCTAAGGGGCGATGATGTAGGTAGGCAGGGGGCGGAGGCAGGGGCGAGGGAGGAGAGGCTGGGGCGTGGGGGGTGGTGAGGCGGATCATCTCCATGGGCCTGTGAAGTCCATGGGGCGATGATGTAGGTAGGCAGGGGGTGGAGGCAGGGGCAAGGGAGGAAAGGCTGGGGGGAGGGAGGGCTAGCATGGGGTCGGCGCGCGTGAGGGCGCATGGGCGGGAGGCGCATGGGGCGGGGGTGCATGGGCCTGCATGGCGCGCACATGGGACGGCGAGCTCCATGTGGGGGTGGAGCGTGGGCGGGTTGTCGAATGTGGGTGGGTGAGGGTGGGGGAGAGTTAGACTGTGTAGTTTAGAGCGTGTCAAGGGGGGCGAAGGGTGCTGAAGGGGAGCCATGGCAATGGGAGGTTCTCTGTGGTGCATGGTGGCGTGGCGCCGCAGTGGGGCGCGGCCGAGGATCCTCGGCGGAGGCGAGGAGGTCTGGGATGCGGTCTATAGTCGACCGAGGAGCTGTTCGGCGCTGGCGAGGGCATGGAGACGGGCTCTGTGATGACATTTTGAATTTGGGTGTCGAGTTGCTCGGTTCGTTGAGGCTGCCCTTCAGACGAAAGCGATGGTGGATAGTCCAGGATGGGCCGCAGTACATAGGCGGCAGTCGACGGAGGAGGCGGGGCGATGAGGGGGATGGGCGACGGCGACTCACATGGGCCGACCGCCGCGACTCGCGCCCAGGGAGTGGGCCGCCCAGGGAGTGGGCCGCCCAGGGACACACCACACACACGCACACACACGCACACACACACGCAGGTGCTCACCATGCTGTGCGCCGGCGCTGCCCCCTCTGACTCCACACACACACACACACGCAGGTGCTCACCATGCTGTGCGCCGGCGCCGCCCCCTCCAACTCCACACACACACACACACATACACACGCAGGTGCTGACCATGCTGTGCGCCGGCGCCGCCCCCTCCGACTCCACACACACACACACACACACACACACACGCAGGTTCTGACCATGCTGTGCGCCGGCGCCGCCCCCTCCGACTCCACGCCCCTTGATCAGCTTGAGGAGCAGATCGACTCTGCGATTGATGCGAGGGCTACGCTGTACTGTGGCACGCTGCCAGCGGGCACGGTGGATGGGGTGCTGGCTGGGCTGCTGGCGTCGCAGGTGTGTGTGTTTGTGTGTGTGTGTGTGTGTTCATGTGTGTGTGTGTCTTTTGCTGCCTTGCGTGTGTGTGAATGCATGCATGCTGGCCTGTGCCGCGCGCCGGAGGGCACGGTGGATGGGGTGCTGACGTCGCCAGTGTGTGTGTGTGTGTGTGTACGAATGCTGTCCTGTGGCACGCTGCCATAGAACACCGTGGATGGGGTGCTGGCTGGGCTGCTGGCGCCGCAGGTGTGTGTGTGTGTGGGGGGGAGATGAACAGGCGCGTGCGGGAGGCCTCGAGGCGAAGGAGGGCGGTTGCGAGTGTGTGTGTGTGGGGGGGCAGTGGGGTGTGAGTAGGGGAGGGTCGTGTGTGTGTGTGTGTGTGTGGTGTTGGTGGGGGCCTCGTGACGCATCACGTCTGTGGGCGTTGTGGGTGGGTAGTGGTCGCCCCATCCCCTCACACACACACACACACACACGCACACACACACGCAACCACAGATGCACTCATCACCGGCGTGGTGCGCCGCCCTCGTTCGCCTCGAGGCCTCCCGCACGCGCCTGTTCAGCCCTCCCGTTCCCCATGCACACACATGCACACACACCACTGCCCCCCCCCCCCCCCGACACACACGCAACCACAGATGCAGTCATCACCGGCGTGGTGCGCCGCCCTCGTTCGCCTCGAGGCCTCCCGCATGCGCCTGTTCAGCCCCCCCCTTCCCCATGCACACACATGCACACACCCCACTGCACCCCCACACCCCCGACACACACACGCAAATACGGATGCACTCATCACCGGCGTGGTGCGCCGCCCTCGTTCGCCTCGAGGCCTCCCGCATGCGCCTGTTCAGCCCCCCCCTTCCCCATGCACACACATGCACACACCCCACTGCATCCCCCCCCCCCGACACACACACATGCAAGCACAGATGCACTCATCACCGGCGTGGTGCGCCGCCCTCGTCCGCCTCGAGGCCTCCCGCATGCGCCTGTTCAGCAGCCCGGGTGCACTCGCAAGGGCCGTCCTCTCTGCTGTCTCTTCGTCTGAGCGGATCGACGCATGGGAGGCGTCGGGCGAGATGCTCTCGACCGCAGAGGCTGCGCTGGATGAGGCGGAGCAGGACGCAGGTGCGCCACTAGGGTTCAGGGTTTAGGTCGAGACCCTCTGTCTTTCCGCACTCGCGAGGGCCGTCCTCTCTATTCTGTCTCTTCGTCTGAGCGGATCGACGCTTGGGAGGCGTCGGGCAAGATGCTCTCAACCGCAGAGGCTGCGCTGGATGAGGCGGAGCAGAACGCAGGTGCGACGCTAGGGCTGTCAGGGCTGTCGAGAGTTTGGGCCAGAGCCTCCTTCAGAAACCCCTCATAAACCCCTGCTGCATTCGCTGGCAAGCCGATGTTACTGTTACTGTAAACTCCTGCTCTTCTACTTCAAAGGACCGCCCTCGTCCTGCCTGCGGTTTCGTCGTCTGAGCGGATCGTTTCGTGAGAGGCGTCGGGCGAGGTGCTCTCGACCGCAGAGTCTGCATAAGATGCGACGGAGGAGGATGGAAGTGCGCCCTTAGTAGGGTTGTTTGGGGTGTATGCTACAACCCTATGTCCGTCCGCGCGCGTGAGAGCTGTCCCATCTGCTGTCCTCTCTGCTGTTTCGCCGTCTGAGCGGATCGGACGCATGGGGGGCGTCGGGCGAGATGCTCTCGACCGCAGAGGCTGCGCTGGATGAGGCAGAGGTGGGCGCAGGTGCGCCCTTGGATATTTTGGGTCAACAGCACTACGAGAATTAGGTTTAGACCCTCTGTCCGTCGCGAGAGCTGTCCTGTCCGCCGTGTCGCCGTCTGAGCGGATCGACGCATGGGGGTGGGGATCTGATCTCGACCGCAGAGGCTATGCCGTGGTGGGTGAGGCTATGCTGGGTCAGGCGGAGGCGGAGGTGCCACTAGAGTCTGGGGTTCAAGGCTCTCCTGAGCCACTTGCTTCAAACGGCCGACCACAGTGTGTCGCAGGATTGGGCGCCAATTGGGGTTGAGGTCCAAACCCTGATACCCCGACTCCTAAAACCCTGAGCCCTTCCTTCAACCCTGAACCTTACAACCCTTATAAATAGGTGATGATGATGTTTGGTTACAATCCACTTCTGGCGGTCACACGTACGGTTCCAAAGCTCCAGTGGGACTTAGAGAAACAAGGCTCAAGGCCCACAAAAGGTCAAGCTACAAGTAGCCCACGGTAACGCCATCCACACTTGGTGGCGGGCGCCAAGCAAGCAGCACCACTGTGCAGGCTGCACACCCAGCCCCTCAAATGGCCAGAGGGCGGGCCCAAGGTATAAAACCATGAAGGGACCAGAAAGCCCTCCCCCAAACCACTGGAAGCGGGGAATAGGGGTCGGAATAAGGCCATCCCCACCCAACCTGGGCCCACCCCAGGGGGAAAAGTGGCCAAAACAGGCAACACCAAACTTTGGGAATTTCTGGTGGCTTCCCTGGTTGACCAAATCCACTTTTGACGAGTGCTTTTTAGCTGCCGCCGATCTCATTTAGACGCATACGTCGTGGGTGGCCGTGGCTTGGAGAGACGGTGAAATGCGGAACGAAACCGTTTGGCGTCAAACGCAACCGTGACGTGTAACATTTGACGCCAAACGCTTTCGTTCCGCATTTCACCGTCTCTCCAAGCCACGGCCACCCACGACGCATGCATCTAAATGAGATTGGCGGCAACTAAAAAGCACTCGTCAAAAGTGGATTTGGTCCAGAGGCGCCGCCGCAGAACATGCCGAAAGTTTGGTGTCGCCCAGCACAGCTACCCCCGCATCGCGACACGGCACGGGACCCAGCGCCTCGTCAAGTGCATGCCACGGGTGGTACCGATCAGTAGGAGGCGTCGCGGGGGGCTGGCTACCCGTAGCGGCGCGGCAGGGGGTTGGGTGCGACTGTTGCATGGCGCTCCGCGAGGCCCGTGACGCCCCCACGACGCATCCCAGCACACGCTCTCGACACGCATGTCTATATTACGTGTCGAGAAAGCAATCTGCTCGCTCGATGGGGCCGTTTGTCGACTTTGGAAATTTGGGTGTGGCCACATTTTGGTCAGGTTTTTTTTGATGATGATGGTTGGGTGGGGATGGCCATAAAATAACATAACAATAATAACATAACGTTATAATAACTTTCGTGCTGCCCCACTTTCTGTACGGCTGCGAAACATGGGCCCCTACTAAAACACAACTGACTCGATTGGAGGTTGCCCACTCTAACTGCCTTCGTCGCATTCTGGGTGTGCGCCTGGTCGACCGGCACAGTAACAAGTAAAGTAACAAGTAACACGGGGTTTCCAGCTAAGCAGGCTACTCTTCTACTAGAGACACCCGCCGATACTCCAGCACACTTAAGTACTAGAGTACCGCCGGCTCCCGGCCGATAGACTACCGCTCCCGCCGGCTAGACTACCCCAAACAGCGGTCTCTGAGAGACATGTCTGGCAAGGAGCATATAGGAGAGGACCTTCCTCAGGGTCACAGTAGTGGCCTTGTGGCCAGTCAAGCCGGCAGAGCCGACTGGCGCTGACTGGAACGGTCCCCGCCTGGCAGTGCATGGCTGTCCAGCTCTCGTTTGCATGGGGCTCAGCCGGCGCCCCATGCCTCATGCATGGCCAGGTCCCACCCTCCAGGGGGGCATGGACGACAGAGTTGTCATGGAGGCTGCCTGAAGACCTTCCAACGCCAGTCACCGGCAGACGAGCGCCCCCGAGGGTGAGCGCGGTGACGAACGCTGCGAATGGTGAAGCGGATATACTCTGTGTTGCCTCGGCGGTCGCCACCGCTGAAGCCGTGATGGTAGCCCGCCTCCACGGGCAGCCATCTTGACCAATGTCCAGCATGCATTGACGGGCGCCAGCTCCTCCGCTCGTCGATCAACTCGTCGAGATCGGTGCCGCATGGCGTCCTGCATGGGGGAGGATAAGGGCCGTCTCCCAGCACGGGCCGCGGCAGCGCCGCGGCTACTCGCCAAGCCATGGCAGCGCCGGGCAAGCCGCTCCTGTAGTGTTCCACCGAGGGGCAGTCTAGCAGGAGCCAGGCCAGTCGTATTTTACCCCGCTCGTCAGCGGCACGGAGATCCTCGTCACCAGCAGCGCCGCATTGCTGGGTCCAGGGCTCGGCGACGAGAACGCGCCTCCGTTAATCGAGCCCCAACCGGCACAGATTAACTTATATTCGGCAGGCGTGCGACACTGAGCCAATTGAGAGCCTTGTGGCAAAGCGATCAATGCAGTGGCTAGGCCATGTGATGCGCATGCCGGCTTCTCGTCTTCCTCGTACGACTTTTGACTGCACAATGGATGTGGCTCGGCAGCAAGGCCGGCCTCCAGCCTCCTCCCGACACTATTTTCTTAAGCTACTGATTCAGCAGCTAGGCGAAACTAGTGGCACTCGTTCTGATTGGAAGACTTTTTCGGACACGGCGTTTGAGCGTGCTCAGGATAGGGTCGGGTGGAGAGCCGTGGTGTACGGTCCGGCTGCCCCTCAGGCGCCGGCCCCTCCACCACGGCGGTCAAGTAGATTGGCAAGCGCCACTTGACCCCCTATCCCCTAGAAGCAGTTAGGACCTATTTTGGAGGCGTCGCACAATAGCTCTCCTTTTTGCTCTGGGACTACACGTTGGCAGGCAGCCGGCTGGTGGCTACCGCCCCTCACAAGTAATTGTTAGGGCCAGAACTGGACGTGGGTCTAGGCGGTGGTACTAGGACTAGAGGTAGTCTTTGCTGGAAAGCCGATGTAACTGTAACTGTATAATAACGTGATAATATTTTTTTTTTTTGATGAGTTTTTTTTTTTTTTGATGATGAGAGTTTTACAATCCACTTCTGGCGGTCACACGTACGGTTCCAAAGCTCCAGTGGGACTTAGAGAAACAAGGCTCAAGGCCCACAAAAGGTCAAGCTACAAGTAGCCCACGGTAACGCCATCCACACTTGGTGGCGGGCGCCAAGCAAGCAGCACCACTGTGCAGGCTGCACACCCAGCCCCTCAAATGGCCAGAGGGCGGACCCAAGGTATAAAACCATGAAGGGACCAAAAAGCCCTCCCCCAGACCACCGGAAGCGGGGCTAGTAGCACACCCGCCGCAGCACTCTACTCAGCGACCACACCGCACCCGCCACCGCACGCGTGTGGCGCCACCTCCCCTTCAAAAACACCCCCAGAGGGAATGCCATCTAGCAAGCAGGTGCAGGCACCCGCTCGCCGTCAACGACGAGGCGCGCGCGGTGGAACTGCGCCCGCTTCCCCGCAACCTTGGCGGCGAGGAAAGCGGGCCACAGCGCCTGGTGCTGCGCCTCCTCGCGGTCACTGAGGACGTCGAAGACTGCAGTCGAGTCCACGCAGCGGCGCAGCTCGTGGCGCCAGCGCACGACAGTGTCGGCCACGGCGTCAGACGCCACGGTGAAGAGCACACGCAGCACACCGCCCCCGCGTGGCTCCACGCCGATGCCCCCGACGGCAGGCTTGGCGTTGAGGAGCGAGTTTGGTTACAATCCACTTCTGGCGGTCACACGTACGGTTCCAAAGCTCCAGTGGGACTTAGAGAAACAAGGCTCAAGGCCCACAAAAGGTCAAGCTACAAGTAGCCCACGGTAACGCCATCCACACTTGGTGGCGGGCGCCAAGCAAGCAGCACCAACTGTGCAGGCTGCACACCCAGCCCCTCAAATGGCCAGAGGGCGGACCCAAGGTATAAAACCATGAAGGGACCAAAAAGCCCTCCCCCAGACCACCAGAAGCGGGGCTAGTAGCACACCCGCCGCAGCACTCTACTCAGCGACCACACCGCACCCGCCACCGCACGCGTGTGGCGCCACCTCCCCTTCAAAAACACCCCCAGAGGGAATGCCATCTAGCAAGCAGGTGCAGGCACCCGCTCGCCGTCAACGACGAGGCGCGCGCGGTGGAACTGCGCCCGATAATAACGTTATTATTCGCTGGCGACATGTTACAAATTTGGGACGCGGGTTCAACTTACTGAAATCTGCAAGGATTCCAATCGGGTTGAGCTCTGTGGTAAGACCAGTAATTTAAGATAACATGCTGGCACTCAAGACACTTGTTTGTGTTGCTCTGCGGTGTGCTGGTGTGCTGGTGTGGGGTGTGAATGGGGAGGTGTGTATGGGAGGTTCCTGCCGCCAGACCACAGGCACCATGTCGCTTGATGCCGATTGCAAGCAGGGATATCGAAATGAGAAAAAGCTGCCCGCTGAAGTGCTCGGGCTGCTCAGGGCGCAAGTAGCGAAGGGCAAGGCCGGTTGGAGCGGTCAGTTAGAGCCGGCCGCCCCCCGGGGGGCGTCGGGGGCCGGGGCACGCGCGGCAGGGGGGCCGGGGGCCGCAGTCGCGGCCGTGGCCGGCCCCCGGATGCCGGGAGGGGTGGGAGGGGCCGCGATGGCCGCCGGCTGCGGGGCCGCCCTACAAAGGCAGCTGCTGCTGCTGCTGCGGCAGCGGTGGCGCCCGGGGGCAGCGGCGCGGGAGACATGGGGGCAGGGGGCAGCAGCGGCGCGGGGGTCGCGGCGGCGGCGGGGGGCAGCGGCGTGGGGCGCGCGCCCTCCAAGCGCAAGCGCTCTCTCGAGCTGTCGGAGGAGGCGGCGGAGGACTCGTACGCAGAGGAGGAGGGGGAGGAGGGGGAGGAAGGGGTGGTGTAGATGGTGTGTAGACAGTGCCGCACGTGGCAGAGGAACGTACGAGGGTGTTGAGACTGCGCCGCGCGTTACGCGTTACGCGTACCGCGTGACATGTAAACTGGATCGGGCCGAAAACTCAACAACAAAAAAAGTCGGAAAATTAATGGACACCGGCAACACGCTCCCCATCACCACAGCAACCTACTGTGAAAGTTTCACGCAAAACCATTACGATTTGTGAGTTTTTTTAATTATAACAGGCATTATAACGTTATAATTGTTAGAAATGTTATTAATAACGTTATAATAACGTTGTTATTCTTGGCCGGGGTGTTATATTGCCGACCCTTACTTATAAACCCTCAACCCTCGCGTGCGCGTATTTCAGGCATGGCAGCGGGCAGTGCGGAGCTGCTGGATGAGCTGGCGCGCATGCGCTCGTTTGACCCCAACTGTGATTTGAACCGAACAGATTGTAAACTCATCATTGCCGTGTGTATGTACGTGTGTTGCTGTTGCAGGCGTCGCAGCAGGCAGTGCGGAGCTGCTCGACGAGCTAGCGCGCATGCGCGGCGCCGTGCACGCGTGTTCGGTGCTGTCAGCGCGCGGCATGCCACTATCGGTAAGGAAGACTCTGCTGTGTGAGTTGGACAGTCACTGTCACAGTGTGAGAGGCTGCACACGCACACACACACACACATTCACACACACACACACACACACACACTTTCCTAGCCAACCAACCCCTGTGGCGTGCGCGGTGCTGTCAGCGGTAAGGAAGCAAGCAGAGAGAGGGGTCGCACGGCAGAGGTTAGTATAATACTAGGGCAGGCAGAGGGTGGTGGCCTGCCTTGCCCCACCCTGCGGTGCCGTGCGCGGTGCTGCCCGCGCGCGGCATGCCACTCTCTGCAAGGAAGCAAGCAGAGAGAGGGGGGCACGGCAGAGGGTAGTGTAATAACAGGGCAAGTAGGGGGGGTGGCCTGCCTGTGCTGTGCTGTGCTGTGAGCTGCCACTGTCGGTGTGCTGTGCTGTGCTGTGCTGTGCTGTCTGCCACTGTCGGTGAGCGAGCAAGCAAGCAGAGAGAAGAGGGTAGCAGAGAGAGGGAACCCTACAGGGTGGTGGCCTGTGCCCCAACTGTCGATGGCGTGCGCGTTGCTTTCTGCGCGTGGCATGTCACTCTGGGTGAGCACATTACAACACACGCCCTCGTGGAGACCTCTGGAAGAGATAGCCAAAGTGACACTCTCACACCCGTCTTCTAACTTAAACGATTACACTCCCCCTCCGACAGCCCATCCGTGCATGGACACTGTTGCACCTCCACGCCAACAGCGGATTCAGTGCAATAACCTGGATGTATGGAACATGTGTGCAGGTTCGTGCAATGCGCGTCGCGACCGCGGGCTCGGCCGCCGCTGCGCTCGGTGCCGTGATGGATGCGGCTGCTGCCGACAGCGACAGTGTGGGGGGATGGGGAGACAGGGAGTGGAGGGGGCTGGCAGAAGATTTGCAGGTGTGTGGGTGGTGGTGGTGGTGGTGCGTGTGCGTGTCTGTGTGTGGACGGTGCCGTGATGGCTGCGGCTGCTGCCGACAGGCACAGCGTTGGGGGGTGGGGCGACAGGGAGTGGAGGGGGCTGGCAAAATATCTGCAGGTGTGTGTGGGGTGGTGGTGGTGCGTGTGCGTGTTTGTGTGTGTGTGTGGAGGGTGCCGTGATGGATGCGGCTGCTGCCGACAGCGAAAGCATTGCGGGGTGGGGCGACAGGGAGTGGAGGGAGCTGGCGACAGACCTGCAGGTGTGTGTGGGGGGGGGTCGCGTGCGTGTGTGTGTGTGTGCATGTTTGTGTGTGGACGGTGCCGTCATTGATGCGGCTGCTGCCGACAGCGACAGCATGGGGGGATGGGGAGACGGGGAGTGGAGGGAGCTGGCAGAAGATCTGCAGGTGCGTGTCTGTGTGTGTGTGTGGAATGTGTGTGCGTGTCATGTGCATGCGTGTGCGTGTCACACACGGTGTGTGGAGTGTGTGTGTGTGCGTGTTTGTGTGTGGATGTTGCTGTGATGGACGCTGCTGCTGCCGACAACAATAGTGATGGGGGGTGGGGCGACAGGGAGTGGAGGGAGCTGGCGGAGGATCTGCAGGTGTGTGTGTGGCGGTGAGAGGCTATTGTTTGACTACGCACATGTTTGAGCTGCATGCACCGGCAGTACCTGGCAGTACTGGCAGTACCGGCAGTACCAGCAGTACCGGCAGTGCCTGTAGTACCGGCAGTACCGGCAGCACCGGCAGTGCCTATAGGAGGAGGGGGGGGCAAATTATAACGAGTGTAGATTTTGAGGCCCGAAACTCCCTCAATTCTGAGTCCCCTGAAAAAACGAGGGCAGCACCAGGAAGCACATTCCTCCCCCAACCTGAATCCAGAATGGCGTGGTGACAGGAGAAGAGATGCAGCTGCAGCTGGAGAGAATGATTATCCCCCAAAACTGGGCCGCGCGTGCCGCATCATGTTGCCGCATGGGGGCAATTATAACGTTGGCACCTGGAAGCCTCTGTGCTCTCTCCCAGTCCCCCTGTGAAGCTACAGGTTGGTCTTGTACCCATGCATGTCTGCATGGGTTTTGGTGGCCTGGGGGAGGGCCAGGAGGTGGCGAGGAGGTGGATTGGTGGCCTGGGAGGGCTGCCCCTTGCTCATGCAGCAACATCACAGAGTCCCCCCTTCAGCCACCACGCAGCAGCATCTCCCCTCCGCCCCACGGCGGAAAAATTCATTGTTGCGTATCGGGAACGCGTTAGTGAGTCGGGTTTGCGGCCGCAGCGCGAATCCGCGCCCGATGGGCCGAATGCCACGCGGAGGGACTTCGAGAGGGTCGGCTCCGCGGCCCAGTAGCACGCAGCAGCGCGCAGGGGCCGTCACTTTGAGGCGCGGCCCTGAAAATATGGGTTAGGCCCAGGGTTTTCAGGGTGTGTGGGGTCGACAGGACGCAGAAGCGGGCTCTCACCCCTAACTCGAAGTGGGGGGCCTCAGAGGTGTGTTTGAAGAGTATGAATTTCCAGGCCTTGTCCCAGCCAGGTGGGGAGGCCGCTCGGGCCGGGACCCGGGGTATGGCTGCCCTTTACCATAACAAACTTAAGTCTGTATGGGGGGCGCATCCAAGCAGCATGGTTGCCGTGGGCAGCTAGCTCTTGCATGCTCAAATGTTATAATTTGCCTCCGTTATAATTTCCCCCCCCGCCTCCTAGACGTCCTCAGTGACCGCGAGGAGGCGCAGCACCAGGTGCTGTGGCCCGCTTTCCTCGCCGCCAAGGTTGCGGGGAAGCGGGCGCAGTTCCACCGCGCGCGCCTCGTCGTTGACGGCGAGCGGGTGCCTGCACCTGCTTGCTAGATGGCATTCCCTCTGGGGGTGTTTTTGAAGGGGAGGTGGCGCCACACGCGTGCGGTGGCGGGTGCGGTGTGGTCGCTGAGTAGAGTGCTGCGGCGGGTGTGCTACTAGCCCCGCTTCCGGTGGTCTGGGGGAGGGCTTTTTGGTCCCTTCATGGTTTTATACCTTGGGTCCGCCCTCTGGCCATTTGAGGGGCTGGGTGTGCAGCCTGCACAGTGGTGCTGCTTGCTTGGCGCCCGCCACCAAGTGTGGATGGCGTTACCGTGGGCTACTTGTAGCTTGACCTTTTGTGGGCCTTGAGCCTTGTTTCTCTAAGTCCCACTGGAGCTTTGGAACCGTACGTGTGACCGCCAGAAGTGGATTGTAACCAAACATCATCATCCTAGTGGCACCCAAGCCCAAACCCTAAACCCTTAACCATTAATCCTAAGCTAGTGCACCACGGCAATTGCCCCCCCACACACACACACACGCACACGCACAAACACACACACCCCACGCGCGCAGGTCATTTCCGAGTGCGGCCTGACGGTGCTCGACCCGGTGGCCGTGCTCGCCGCATTCGTGCAGGTGTGTGTGTGTGTGCGTGGTCGATTCGAGTCCGCCGGACGCCTGTGCTGGCGTATTCAACCTGGTGTGTGTGTGTGTGTGTGTGTGCGTGTGTGTGTCTGTGTGTGTGTGTGTGTGTGTGTGATGGGTCCTGTGGGAAAGGAAGGAGGGAGGGTGGTAAGGAGCTCGAAAGAGGCTGGAGGCTGGGCAGAGTCTGTGGCAACGCGCTGTGGTAGTGTAGCTGGCGTGCCCGAATCGCTCACCACACACACAGAGAGAGAGAGAGAGATATCGTTACAGAGAACTCTGCACGCCAGACCTAGATAGGCTGTTTCTGGTCATCATTGAGGAGATTCCATTTGGAGGCGGGTGACCAACCGTGCGCCAACAAGAGGGTGAGTAACCTCATTCAAAAAGCAGTGGGGGAAAGGGGCAAATGCGGGTCACTGACGGCTGTGTTCGTCACTCCGCTTCGACTGAGTTTAAACTAGGTCTCGGCAGATTGACCTCCACAGTTGTGGAAATCTCGCTAAGAGGATCCACTCGGGGGTGACTCGCTTGGACAAGAGGTCCATGAACTCGGGGTGCTTGGAGATGTCGCGTTTGAAGTTGGAAAAGTGGGTGTTTGCGGAGGAACGGAACTTGACGGAGTGGGCGAAAAAGTCGCCGGCGCTGAGCCGGTAGGATGTGATGGCGCCGCCGGCATAGAGCGAAGTCATGTCCGGTCGGCGGTACGCGAAAAGGGCGGCAGTGGGGGGGTATATGATGTCGGGAGGGAGTGGGGGGGGAGAAGGGACGGGCGGGTGTGTGGAGATGGAGGGGCGGGGGGACGGGGGAGGTGGGAGGCGGCGGATGAGGGAGCCGATGAACGTAGCACGGTGCTTGTTGATCGTGTCGATGATGGGGAACGTACAAGGGGGGGAGGCATGCATCGTGGTGGTGGAGGTGTGCTCTGTGGTGTGAGGAGGGATGCCCTTGATGAGGCGGAGGAAGCGGTTGTGGTTACTTCAAGTCGGTGGATGTGGGCCTTGTTCAACGTCCATGTCTGGCAGCCATACAGTAGGGCAGAGATCACAAAGGCGTTGTAGAGGTGGATCTTGGTAGTGGGAGAGATTGAGTTGGAGTTCCAGAACCGGGGAGTGAGACGGTTGAAGGCGTACCAGGCACTTCCGATCCGGCGTGAGATCTCTGAGTCGAGGATGTCGGAATCAGACGTGTTGGGAGCGTCATCAGAAGGGGCGGCGGGGGAGGACAGAATACTTCCCAGGTATTTGAACTTGGAGGTGGAGTGGACCAGGTGGGGGGTAGATGAGGAGTTGGAGGGGATGGTGATAGGGGCGGAGGGGACGGTGTGGGCAGAAGGGTGGCCGAGGGATTGTGCCACGGTTTTGTCGTAGTTGATCGCAAGGGCCAGGTCTGAACAGATGCGGTCGAGGAGGGTGAGCATGGTGCGGAGGTCTTCCTCGGAGGGGGCGAGCAGGGCGATGTCGTCGGCGTAGAGAAGGAGGGGGAGGATGGTGGTCAAAAAGTCCTTGCGGGACTCAGGGGTGTACAGTTTTCCGTCGATCATGTAGCCAATTTGAATGCCAGCGTTGGGGAGCTGGGCAATCAGGGACCGGACAACTGTGTCGATGTAGACATTGAAGAGGAGGGGGGAGAGGGGGCAGCCTTGCTTGACGCCAGCTTTGAGAGGGAAAGGGGCGGAGTATGCACCGTTGACTCGGGCTCTGGCGGTGGCACCAGAGTAGAGGCTTTCGATGCGTGCAAGGAGGGCAGGGTGCGCGCCGCGGTGGAGGAGGGTTTTCCAAAGGGCGGCGTGATTGACACTGTCGAACGCCTTGGATAGGTCGACGTAAGCCACATGGAGGGGGGCGTGGGCGCGGTGTGACTCCTCTTGGAGGCGTCGTAGGGTGAAGATGGCATCGGAGGTGCCACGGCCCGGACGGACACACACACACACACACACACACACACACACACATGCGAGCACATGCGCAACCAGGTGCACTAGTGGGATGGACACAGGCAATGCGTGTTAACTCAGTGGACTAGTGCGGGTGCTATCTGCATGCCTCAGGGGTTGTGTGCGCAAGCACAAGTCTATTACGCCATTAAAGGCGTCCGACAGACTGTAAAATCGACCACACACACACGCACACACACGCACGCACACACACACGCACATGCGCCATCAAAGGCGTCCGACGGACTGTACCATCGACCCCCACCACACCACACACACACGCACACACACACACTCCTGCAGGCACTCCTGCATGCTCGCCGCCTGCCGCTCGCCGCCTCATTCCTGTCATCCGGAGGCATCGGCTCCCGCACCTACTCAGTCCCCCCCACACACACACAAAACACACACACACACACACTCCTGCAGGCACTCGTGCGCACTCGCCGCCGCATTCTTGTCCTCCGGAGGCATCGGCTCCCGCACCTACTCAGCTCCCCCCCCCAAACACACACACACACACATACACACACACACACAATCCTGCAGGCACTCCTGCGCGCTCGCCGCCGCATTCTTGTCCTCCGGAGGCATCAGCGCCCGCATCTCTGTCCACACACGCACACACACACACACACACACTAACACACACACACGCCTGCAGGCGCTCCTGCGCGCACGCCGCCTGCCGCTCGCCGCCTCATTCCTGTCATCCGGAGGGATCGGCGGCGCGCGGCTGCCCCTTGTCACGTCAGAGGCGCTGCTGCTTGCTGCCAGCAGGTGTGTGCGTGTGTGTGTGTTTAGCGTGTGTGTGGTGGCAGCTGCCCCTTGCCACGTCAGAGGCGCTGCTGCTCGCTGCCAGCAGGTGTGTGTGTGTGTGTGTGTGGTGGCGGCTGTCCCTCGTCACGTCAGAGGCGCTGCTGCTTGCTGCCATCAGGTGTGTGGGGGGGGGGGGGGCGGCTGCCCTCTCTCCACGTCAGAGGCGCTGCTGCTTGCTGCCATCACGTGTGTGTGCGCGTGTGTGTGTGTGCGTGTGTGTTTTTGTGTGGTGGCGGCTGCCCCTTGCCGCGTGAGAGGCTCTGCTGCTTGCTGCCATCAGGTGTGTGTGTGTGATAGTGGCTGCCCTCTCCCCACGTTTGAGGATCTGCTGCTTGCTGCCAGCAGGTGTGGGGGGGGGATGGTGGCTGCCCTCTCCCCCGGTCTGAGGCTCTGCTGCTTGCTGCCAACACGTGCGTGTGCGTGTGTGTGTGTGTGTGTCCGCACCATGCTCACCCTCCTCGACCGCATCTGTTCAGACCTGGCCCTTGCGATCAACTACGACAAAACCGTGGCACAATCCCTCGGCCACCCTTCTGCCCACACCGTCCCCTCCGCCCATATCACCATCCCCTCCAACTCCTCATCTACCCCCCACCTGGTCCACTCCACCTCCAAGTTCAAATACCTGGGAAGTATTCTGTCCTCCCCCGCCGCCCCTTCTGATGACGCTCCCAACACGTCTGATTCCGACATCCTCGACTCAGAGATCTCACGCCGGATCGGAAGTGCCTGGTACGCCTTCAACCGTCTCACTCCCCGGTTCTGGAACTCCAACTCAATCTCTCCCACTACCAAGATCCACCTCTACAACGCCTTTGTGATCTCTGCCCTACTGTATGGCTGCCAGACATGGACGTTGAACAAGGCCCACATCCACCGACTTGAAGTAACCCACAACCGCTTCCTCCGCCTCATCAAGGGCATCCCTCCTCACACCATAGAGCACACCTCCACCACCACGATGCATGCCTCCCCCCCTTGTACGTTCCCCATCATCGACACGATCAACAAGCACCGTGCTACGTTCATCGGCTCCCTCATCCGCCGCCTCCCACCTCCCCCGTCCCCCCGCCCCTACATCTCCACACACCCGCCCGTCCCTTCTCCCCCCCCACTCCCTCCCGACATCATATACCCCCCCACTGCCGCCCTTTTCGCGTACCGCCGACCGGACATGACTTCGCTCTATGCCGGCGGCGCCATCACATCCTACCGGCTCAGCGCCGGCGACTTTTTCGCCCACTCCGTCAAGTTCCGTTCCTCCGCAAACACCCACTTTTCCAACTTCAAACGCGACATCTCCAAGCACCCCGAGTTCATGGACCTCTTGTCCAAGCGAGTCACACCCGAGTGGATCCTCTTAGCGAGATTTCCACAACTGTGGAGGTCAATCTGCCGAGACCTAGTTTAAACTCAGTTGAAGCGGAGTGACGAACACAGCCGTCAGTGACCCGCATTTGCCCCTTTCCCCCACTGCTTTTTGAATGAGGTTACTCACCCTCTTGTTGGCGCACGGTTGGTCACCCGCCTCCAAATGGAATCTCCTCAATGATGACCAGAAACAGCCTATCTAGGTCTGCCATGCAGAGTTCTCTGTAACGATCTCTCTCTCTCTCTCTCTGTGTGTGTGTGCGTGTGTGTGTGTGTGTGTGTGTGGTGGCGGCTGCCCCTCGCTGCGTCAGAAACGCTGCTGCTCGCTGGCCTGCTGCGTGGGGGGCGGCCTGCAAGGGCGCGGCGTCACTGCTCAAACAGCCACACACACACACACACACACACACAGGGGTGACCGCAAGGATTCGTCGTTGCTATTCAGCCCCCCACCCCCCCACACACACCCCACACACACTCACACACACCACACGCAACCACACACAGGGCTGCCCTCAAGGGCAACCACACGCGCACACACACACACACACAGGGCTGCCTGCAAGGGTGCATTGTCGCTGCTCGGTCTCCCCCGTAAGACACACACACGCACACACACACACACACCACACACACACACAGGGCTGACCGCAAGGGTTCCTTGTTGATGTTCAGCCCCCCCCCCCCCTACACACACACACACACACACACATGCAGGGCTGCCCGCAAGGGCGTGTCGTCTCTGGCATCTCTGTTCAGCCACTGTAAAATCGACCAGCCACACACACACGCACCCCACACACACACACACACACAAACACACTCGCACACACGCACAGGGCTGCCCGCAAGGGTGCATCGTCTCTGGCGTCTCCTGGGCTGCGGACTGCACGCGAGGTTCTGGGGATTGCGGCAGACCTCGGATGTGATCCACAGGTGCGTGTGTGTGTGTGTGTGTGTATGTGTGCAAACTGCACGCGAGGTGCTGGGGATTGTGGCAGACCTTGGGTGTGATCCACAGGTGCGTGTGTGTGTGTGTGTGTGTGTGGACTGCACGCGAGGTTCTGGGGATTGCAGCAGACCTTGGATGTGATCCACAGGAGTGTGTGTGTGTGTGTGTGTGCGAACTGCACGCGAGGTGCTGGGGATTGCGGCAGACCTTGGGTGTGATCCACAGGTGTGTGTGTGTGTGTGTGTGTGTGGACTGCACGCGAGGTTCTGGGGATTGCAGCAGACCTTGGATGTGATCCACAGGTGTGTGTGTGTGTGTGTGTGTGTGTGTGCGAACTGCACGCGAGGTGCTGGGGATTGCGGCAGACCTTGGGTGTGATCCACAGGTGCGTGTGTGTGTGTGTGTGTGTGTGGACTGCACGCGAGGTTCTGGGGATTGCAGCAGACCTTGGATGTGATCCACAGGTGTGTGTGTGTGTGTGTGTGTGTGTGAGTGTGGACTACGAGGGAGGTGCTGGAGGTTGCGGCAGACCTTGGATGAGATCGGATGCGATCCACAGGTGCGGAGAACGCATGCGGGTCAACCCCACTCACACCCCTGCTCCGCAGCAGAGAGAGAGAGATAGATGGAGAGAGAGAGAGAGCACCCCTGCCCCGCAGCAGAGAGACAGAGAGACAGAGAGAGAGAGAGAAAGAGAGGGAGAGAGCACCCCTGCCCCGCAGCAGAGAGAGAGAGAGAGAGCACCACTGCCCCGCAGCAGAGAGAGAGAGAGAGCCCCCCTGCCCCGCAGCAGCAGAGCTCTGTGTACTGGAGGCCCTCTCCTGGCTCCCCCCCCCCACCTTGCTTGCCCCCACTCAGCTGCCCCGCCTCCTGCATTCACTGATCCTCCACCATGATAGACCTGGACGACACCATCACACACACACACACACACACACACCTTCCCCACCTTCCCTCCCCCAGGGTCCTGCAGCGGCAGAGCTCCGATTGCTTGAGGCCCTCTCCTGGCTCACCACGATGGACCTGGACGACACCATCACACCGGACGATGTGCTCTCAGAGACGGACCGCACGCAGGTGCGTGCGGGAGTGGGGGCATTTCGGTCATAGTCCTGTCTTCATACTGTTCAGTTTGAATAAACAGTCAGTCTTCCATCCACCTGGGGATCAATAGAAAACTCTCAAGGGGTGGGGGGGGGGCTTGGAGGTGTTGAGTTCACTTTGGCGCATACACTTGCTTACTAACGCTTGAGACAGACCGCACACAGGTGTGTGGTGGTGGTGTGTGGGGGGGGGCGGATAAACGGAGGCGTGCGAGGGATCAAAGGAGGCGTGGGAGGGATCAGAGCGATGGGGCAGGAGAGGGGGGGATGCCTGCAGGTGTTGAGTTCACTCTGGTACGTACACACTCGCTCTAAGAAACTCTGAGACAGACCGCTCGCAGGTGTGTGTGTGGGGGGGGGGGGATCAGAGGATGCGTGTGGGGGATCAGAGGAGGCGTGGGAGGGATGAGAGCGATGGGACAGGAGAGGGGAAGGATGCTTGCAGGTGTTGAATTCTTTTTGGTACGTACACACACTTCCTCTTAACTCTGAGACGGATCGCACGCAGGGGTGTGTGGGGTGTGTGGAGGGGGGGGGCCGTGCGCGGGCAGGCAGCGGATGGTGGAAACAGCATTTGCGCTGTTTCGTTTGCTGTGGCACGCACGTGCTGCGCACCCGACCACACACGCAGGTCGTGCGTTCAGTCCTAGAGGCAGGCGGGCCACCTGCCCTATGCACCGCCATCTCGCACCACTGCTGGGCCTTGCAACCCTCCTCCTGCCTCCAACAGGCACGGCCTTCACACCTCCTCACACATCCACACCCCTGCCGCCAGCCGCACGCAGGTCGTGCGTTCAGTCCTAGAGGCAGGCCGGCCACCACCCATGCACCGCCACCTCGCACCACTGTTGGGCCTTGCCACCCTCCTCCTCCCTCCAACACGCGCAGCCTTCACACACACGTTTGCCCGCACACGCACAATCTCCCCACACGTGCGTGCCCTGATACGCAAAATCTCTCCACACGTGCGCGCACGTGCCACCCTTCCACATTCTCACACATTCACACCCCTGCCGCCTGCTGCACGCAGGTCGTGTGTACAGTCCTAGAGGCAGGCCGCCACCGCCCCTCCACCTCACCCCACTGCTGGACCTCGCCACTCTCCTCCGCCCTCTCACACACTCACTCAGCCATTCTCAT
This sequence comes from Chlamydomonas sp. UWO 241, assembly GCA_016618255.1. Classification (NCBI taxonomy): domain Eukaryota; kingdom Viridiplantae; phylum Chlorophyta; class Chlorophyceae; order Chlamydomonadales; family Chlamydomonadaceae; genus Chlamydomonas; species Chlamydomonas priscui. The sequence continues at coordinate 658,020 of VFSX01000024.1, forward strand.
CCTCGCGCTCACTCACACACACAGGTCATGAGGTAAGTCCTATATATGCAAGCTGCCACCGCCACCGCCACGGCCACCTCGCCCCACTGCTAGACCTCGCAACCCTGCTCCTTCTCACCCACACAACATCTCCACACACGCAGGTCGTGCGTAAAGTCCTAGAAGCAGGCCGCCACCTGCCCCTCCACCGCCACCTCGCACCACTGCTCGACCTCGCGGGACTGCTCGGGGTCCCCGACGCGCCGCGCGCGGTCCCGCTGCTCGCCGCCACCGAGGCGCTTTCGATGGGCGACCTGGCGACTGCCACACAGCTGGCATTGGAGCTGGTGGAAGCACGGTGAGTGTGTGTTGGTGTTGGGGGATGGGGACTATCGTGCCCCCACCCCCCACCCCCGGCCTGTGGACCTGCTGTTGACACTGCTCTCTGCTGTCGCGTGGTGGTCGCCCGGCCTCTCGCCTCACACACGCAATCCAGAGCAGAGCAGTGATTCCCTTTCCAATGATTAAAACCCTCCAAAGGAAATCACTGGCCCAGAGTCCCGCACGCAATTCAGAGTCCCACCCGTGTGCATGCCTCCTGCCCCCACCCACCCACCACCACCACTACCACCACACACACTCGCGGTGATCGATTGAGCAGACTGTTGGACGCCCCTGGTTGCGTATTAGACCCGCGCCTGCGCGCCTTCCGTAAACTGAGGCATGCAGGCAACACCCGCACGCACCCCGCGCACGCTTTGGAAGGTGTTACAGTCTGTTTAACGCCTCTGGTCGCGTATTTGACCCGTATTCGACCTGTGTCTGCGCATCCTGAAACTTGAGGCAGGCAGATAACACACCCGCACGCACGCAGGTACGAGCGTGGCGCATGGCCGCGGCATCAGTATGGTCGCGTATTGGACCCGCGTCTGCGCACCCCGAAACTCAAGCATGCAGGCAACACCCGCACGCACCCACCCTCACGCACGAAGGTACGAGCCCGCGTGGCGCGTGGCCGCAACTATCGGCATGGAGGCCGCCACTGCGCCCTGTGACTGTGCACGCTGAAGCTGAGGCGTGCAGACGACAACACACGCACACGCACGCACCCACCCACCCGCATGCACGCACGCATGCAGGTACGAGCCCGCATGGCGCGTGGCCGCGACGATCGGCATGGAGGCCGCAGCCGCGCCCGCCCCCCGCGCCAACCATGGCAACGACGAAGACGGAGACGACAACGGCGACAACGGCGTCGACGACGATGACGACGCGGATGGCAGCGGCTGCGGCAACGTACGCACACGCCTGCTGTCGTTCGCGGCGGCGCGCTGCGACGCAGAGGCGCTGCCACAGGTGTGCGCTGCTGCACACACCCACACCCACACAAAGAGACATTTGTTTCAGTTCCCAACACACACACACACACACACATGCGCTGCGCTGCTGCACACACACACGCACACGCGTGCGTGCCTGCTGTCGTTTGTGGCGGCGCGCTGCGAGGCGGAGGCGCTGCCGCAGGTTAATGCTGATATGCACTATGAGCGACTGGCTACACATCATGATACTGGTTGCTCTGTGATGTATTGTAATGACTTGTTGTGCTGGCCGTTGGTAATATCCATCATCAGTACACGCAGCTGCTGTAGGAGCTCAGTCGCTGGCGACCTGTCTGCTGTGTCCCACCATCACGACATGATTCCTTACCGTGCCCGTGTTGCCGCGCGTGTGTGTGTGTGTGTGTGTGTGTGTTTGTGCGCAGCTGCTGGAGGAGCTCGCGGCTGGCGACCTGTCTGCTGCGTCGACGTCGGCGAGCGGCCGCCCCGCGCGCCCGGCTGGCAGCCCCGCCGCACTCGCTGCGCAGCTGTGCAGGTGAGGGCTTGAGGGGTAGGATAATGTTATGGCGGCCCTTAAAAGCCCAAGGAAGGGGGACCCAGGGGTGCACAGGGGTCCCTCTCCTACCAGCCCAAATTTGAGGACGTTTGCGACGGTTCCCAACTCTGAGATTTGGACAACAGATCGGCCTCGTGTCGCTGATCAAGGCTGTTAAAATCCCCCACCAGCACTAACCATGCGTGCCCCCCCTCCCCCCCCCTCTCCTCCCTCCCCCACACACAACACATACTCTGCCTTGCTTGCTGTGCAACGACGTGTCGCCGTGTGCGAAAGGCACTGTCGCTCATACACTCACACACGCACTCACTCGCCACGCGTGCACCCCCTACTCTGTCGTGCTGTGCTGTGCTGCGCTGTATTGTGCTGGGCTGTGCTGTGTGCAGCAACGCTCCGCCGTGTGCGGCGGACTCTGATGTCGCGCCGTCGCTCACACACGCTCACGCACGCGCACGCGTGCAACTCCCCACTTGTTGTGCTGTGTGCCCATGGCGCCGCCGACCTTCGACGCATGCCCCCCCATTCCACCCACCCCACCCACCCCCCCACCCACATGCCACCACCGCACTCTACCACTGTTTTGCGCAGCGACGCTCCGCCGTGTGCGACAGACGCTGATGTGGCGCCGTCGCTCGGGGGCGACGCGCCAGGTAGGCGATTTGGGGTGCGCTGTGAGCTGTGCTGGCACGCATGGGCACTGTGCACTGTGGACTGTGCACTGGAGTGGCACGCGGGGTGGGGTGCAGGGTGCACGGTGGGATGCGCTGTGCACCTGTGCCAGCACGCGTGACTGAAATGTGCTGGCACGCACGCACGCAGGCACGAACGCGCCACACACTGTGCACTGCAGCCGGATGCCCCCCCCCCCCCCCCCGCTCACACGTGTACGTGTGACCTGGCTAATTTTATTTTTTGCAGAGCCGAGCCGGCAGCAGATTTTGCGCGAGAGGCGCTCCATTGCGCGCAGCACAACAGGCTCGAAATGTCAACAGACTCGAAAGGCACGACGCCTCCCCACAAACGTGCGTGTCCCCCCAAGTGCATATCCCCCCCCCCCCCCCGAACCTCTCCACCCCCCCTCCCCCCAGGCGCCCTTGCCGCGCTGCTTGCAACACCCGGCGGCGCCGCCGGCATCACTGCGGCCGTGCGCGCCGCCACCGACGCGGCCGGCGGCGCGCATGCAGTGTCGCAGCGCGCGACGCTGCTCGGGGTGGCCGCACTGTGCCTGCGCGCGCTGCTGCCGGGGACCCCGCCCGGCGCGCGCGCGGCGCTGCTCGGGGCCCCGCCGCGGCAGCTGCTCGACGATGCGCGCGCGAAGGCGGCGGCGGCAGGTGTGGACGGGGGTGTGGACGGCGCGGCTGCGGCGGTGGCAGCTTCCGAGCAGCTGCTGTCTGCGCTGAGGGCGGCGGACGACAGCAGGGCTGTGCGCGCGGTCGTGCCGAGCGCAGACCCCGACGCGTTCAGGTAATCGGAGGAGAAGGAGGGGGGGGGGAGGTACACGGGGGGCTACACGCAGCCCCCCCTCTCTGCCCCCCCTAGCAAGATGTGCCGTAGCAAGATATGAGAACCCGGGATCTGTTGCAGTAACAGTAACACGGGGTTTCCAGCTAAGCAGGCTACTCCTCTACTAGAGACACCCGCCGATACTCCAGCACACTTAAGTACTAGAGTACTGCCGGCTCCCGGCCGATAGACTACCGCTCCCGCCGGCTAGACTACCCCAAACAGCGGTCTCTGAGAGACATGTCTGGCAAGGAGCATATAGGAGAGGACCTTCCTCAGGGTCACAGTAGTGGCCTTGTGGCCAGTCAAGCCGGCAGAGCCGACTGGCGCTGACTGGAACGGTCCCCGCCTGGCAGTGCATGGCTGTCCAGCTCTCGTTTGCATGGGGCTCAGCCGGCGCCCCATGCCTCATGCATGGCCAGGTCCCACCCTCCAGGGGTGCATGGACGACAGAGTTGTCATGGAGGCTGCCTGAAGACCTTCCAACGCCAGTCACCGGCAGACGAGCGACCCCGAGGATGAGCGCAGTGACGAACGCTGCGATTGGTGAAGCGGATTTACTCTGTGTTGCCTCGGCGGTCGCCACCGCTGAAGCCGTGATGGTAGCCCGCCTCCACGGGCAACCATATTGACCAATGTCCAGCATGCATTGACGGGCGCCAGCTCCTCCGCTCGTCGATCAACTCGTCGAGATCGGTGCCGCATGGCGTCCTGCATGGGGGGAGGAAAAGGGCCGTCTCCCAGCACGGGCCGTGGCAGCGCCGCGGCTACTCGCCAAGCCATAGCAGCGCCGGGCAAGCCGCTCCTGAAGTGTTCCACCGAGGGCAGTCTAGCAGGAGCCGGGCCAGTCGTATTCTACCCCGCTCGTCAGCGGCACGGAGATCCTCGTCACCAGCAGCGCCGCATTGCTGGGTCCAGGGCTCGTCGACGAGAACGCGCCTCCATTAATCGAGCCCCAGTGGCTGTGGAATAATCAATTAAAATCCTGAAAAGGAAATCACTGCGCTGCCCCCATCATCCGGCTGCATTCCCGTGATAAGCACGCTCAGTGCCTGGAGAGGAGCAAGTGATTGTCAGGGCAAGAGCTGGACTTGGGTGTAGGCGGCGGTACTAGGACTGGAAGAAGTCTTTGCTGGAAAGCCGATGTTACTGCTACTGCCTGAAGAGGCGCATGTGAGGAAGGAGGGCTTACCGCTGTCCCACCTCCCTCACCCCGTGCTGCGGCGCGCGCAGGAGCGGCGACACCGCCTCTCAGCGCTGCGCGATCCTGCAGCAGGCTGAGGTTGCCGGGCGCAAGTCGGCTGCTGCGCTCGACAGCGGTGAGGCCACCGACCGCGACGGCGCGGCCGGCGGCGGGAAGCTGCTGACAGAGGCGCTGTCGCTCGCGCGCGCGTACGGCGCGGCAGCCCCGTGGGAGGTGCGCGCGCGGTACGTGGTCGGCGCGCTGGCGGCCGCGCCGCGCGCGGGGCCCCTGCTGCGCGCCGACGCGGTGGCGCAGGCGCGCGAGGCGCTCGGGGAGGCGGGTGCAGACGAGGCAGGGAGTGGCGCCGGCGGCGGCGCGCGCAGGGCCACCGCTGCCGCGGCGCTCGCGCGCGCGCTCGCGGTCGAGGTGTGGCCGGGCGGGCCGCCCCACTCTGCTCCGCACTGCGCTGCCGTGCTGGCCGTGCTGGCAGAGTGCATCGGGGCGCTGGCTGAGGGCGGGGACGGCGGCGGCGGTGGCGAGGCGTCCGTCGACTGCGCCGCGTCTGCGTCCGACCTTCTCCCACGCGTGGCCAAGGCGCGCGAGCTGCTCGACAAGGCGGGCGGCGCGCTCAAGGGGCTGCGGCTGCGCGCGCTCGTGACGCCGCTCCTGCGCCCGCTGCTCGCCGTGGCGCTGCCCGGGCCGCGCGAGGACGAGCCTGCTGCGGCACTACCGCACCCGCCCGGCGCACTGCTGCCGCAGCCTGGCTCCGCCGCTGCCGCCGCAAACGGCGCCGGCGCAGGCCACGACGCAGCCGCAGCGGGCGCTGGCGACCCCGAGCTGGCTGCCCTGGTGTCTGAGGCGCAGGCCGCCGTGCACGCGTACGTCGACCCAGGGAACGCGGGCACCGCGTCAAAGCTCGTCAAGGCGCTCCACTCGATCTTCGCGCCGCGCAAGGACGCCGGGTTTGGCGGCGCTGACGGTGGTGCGGCGCTGTCCAAGGTTCAGGCCAAGAGCCTTGCGTCTCTGCCCGCGAGCCTGCCGCACCTATGCGTGCTCATCAAGCTCACGTCTCGGCCAGGCGGCAGGGGCAGCGAGCCGTGCGCCGCCCTGTCGATGGACGCATGGGCGCCCGCGCGTGCGTCGATGGCCAAGGTGAACCACGTTGACAGACAACCGCGCACACTCACTCACACTTGCGCAAACTCCCACTCCCACCCTCTCGCACACACTCACACTCACGCATGCTCTCACTCACACTCACGCTCAAACTCTCTCACGCACACCCTCTCCCTCACGTTCGCTCTCACTCACACTCACACAGGTGACCGGGCAGCAGCTGCGCTCATGGCTGTCGTTCCTGCTGCTGCGCGGGCGGCAACCACTGCCGGTGGCAGCTGCCGGGAAACTGTCGCCCATGCACCTGGACCCGCACACGCGCACCGCCCTCCTGGAGGAGTGCCTGCCGGTGCTGGTGACGGCAGCGTCGGCTGCTGCCGCCACGAGCGACGGTGTCGGTGGTGCCACCACCAACATGGCCGAGGCAGTGGCGCGGCTGACCGCGCAGTACGCACGCGCGCGCGCGTGGCACGCCGCGGCCGCAGCGGCGCGCGACGATTACCTGGTGCTGGCTGTGCATGCGCAGCAGCTTGGCGACGCGCTCGGCAGCAGCGCTGATGGCGACCGCGGCAGTGAGGACGGAGGCGGCGGCGGCGGCCGCGGCTGCAGCGGCGACGGCGGTGGCGGCGGCGGCGCGAGAGCGTCGGTCGTCGGCTGCGTCGACGCGCTGCTCGCGGCTGGCTGCAGCGTGCACGGCGCGCTGGGCCTCGCGCGGGCGGCGGCCGCGCCCGGGCCCGTTGCCACCACTGGCATGAACGCAGATTCTGTTCCCTCAGAGGCCGGCGGCGCAGCGGCGGAGGTTGTAGGCGCGGCAGCAGCGCTGCCCGGCGTGGAGCTTGACGAGGGCGGCGGCAGCGGCGGTGGCGGTGGTGAAGCTGCACGGCAGCTGGTCGCCGGCTGCCTGCAGCGGCGCCTGGCGTCGTGCTTGTCGGTGCTGCTGCCGGAGGGCGTTGGAGCGCAGGTGGGCGCTGTGTGTGTGTGTGCGCATGTGTGTGTGTGCACGTGCGTGTGTGTGTATGTGTGTGTGCGCACGTGCGTGTGTGTGATGCCGCAGTGGGGACAGCACGTCGATGCAGTTCACAGGCTGTGTGTCACACATGCACACACACACACTCATCTCACTCTCCCTCACTCACTCTCTCCCTCACTCGCGCCGTGTGTCGCACACACTCTCCCTCACTCACACCGTATAACACACACACACACTCTCACTCTCTCTCCCTCACTCTCACACACGCAGGTCGCACGCTTCGAGGGCGGCGAGGCCGGTGCGCTGGCAGGGCTGCGCGCACTGGTGGCGAGCCTGGCTGCGGTTGCACCCACAGCAGCCACCCCACAGCTTGATGGCAGCGCAGGCGCAGACGGCAGTGCTGGCGACGTCGCCGCGCTGCGCGCGTCGCTCTGGGCGCAGCTCTCGGCGTCGGTCGGCGCGCTACCGCCGGCTGCGTATTCACGGCCGTCGGTGTGCGAGGCACTCGAGCTTCAGGTGGGGCCTTTGGGGGTATGGGTGTCTAGCTAGGGAGTCGCTCGTGCTGGTGACGCAACAAACACACACACACACACACACACACACACACACACGCACACACACGCACACACATACACGCGCACACACACACGTGCACACCACGCGCCCCTGTTGCACTGCCTGACCGAGTTGCTCTCTCTCTCTCTCTCTCTCTCTCTCATGTTTGACGACGCAGGCGTCGCTCTCGTCCTTGTGGCCGGGCTGGGCCCCGCCCGTGGGTGCCGGAGGAGCAGCAGGAGGATCGGGCGGCACTGGCGGTGGGTCGATGCCCGCTGGCCTGCTGCTCGGACGCACGCTTGCCGCGCTCGGCGGCGCGTGGCCGGACGCGTTCCCGGACGCGTCCGACGTCTCCGATGTCGAGTCAGCGACAGCGCTGTTCTCGCAGCTGCTGGGCAGCGCGGCGGGCGGGGTGCGGCAGCACCACCTGCTCACGACGCTGCTGGGCGGGACGTGGGCGGATGGCGGCGTGTGGGGCGCGGCGCCGGTGCACGTGGCAGCCGAGGGCGCGGGCGCGGGGACGGGCCCCGACGGGGACGGTGGTGAGGCAGCGGCTGGGGCTGCCCCTGCTCCGCACGGTCATGGCGAGGCGCAGCAGGCGCAGGAGGCGCAGCACCGAGCGCAGCAGCAGCAGCAGGCGCAGGTGGACGGTCCGCTAGCTCCCCCTGTCAGTGAGACCGGCACGCCCGTGAACCGTCTCACGCGCGGGCCGTTTGACCCAGAGCCAGGTGAGGGAGGGGAGCGTGGCACGCAGCCAGGCGCGCGCGAGGAGACGCCCACAGCTGCTGCTGCTGGGTCCACAGCCGCTGGCAGCGCCCCCACTCGCTCCACTGGCTGGACGTGCTCTGCGCTGCACGGCTGCTGGGCGGAGCTCGGCCTCGCGCTGCTGCGGGGAGGACACGACGGCGACGCCGCGCGCATGGTCGACGCGTGTGCGGCGCACGTAGCAGGTAGGAGGGCGTCGCAGGTTGTGTTCTTGTTGTTAGGGGGGGGGGTGCGTGGTCGAGCGCGCTGAAGAGACGCGTGCGCGGCGCGCGTGGCGGGTAGGTGTTGCGCTTGCGCTGAAATCGTGCCCTACATACCCGGGACCCTCGACCGTCGTACCGTACCCTACACCCTGAACCCTTATCCTGAACCCTCACCCCCTCAACCCTCACCCGCGACCCCTGACCCCCCCGAGCCCCTGCCACCACCCCATCCTCGCACCCCGCAGCCGGCTCGCCCGCGCAGCTGAGCCTGCCCAGCCTGGCCGCGCTGCTTGAAGAGGCGCAGCGACGCGACGGTGGCGGCTCCCTCACCGCGGCCGCGCTGGGCATGCTGTCGCCGGTGGCGGCGCACAGGGACGCAGCGCAGCGCACGCTCATGGCGATGGAGGAGACCAGCGCCGGTGGCGCAAGCGATGCCGACGCGGCGATGCTACGCGTCGCGTGTGCTGCGGCGGCCGCGTGTGCCGAGCCCGGCGCGGCCGCGTGCCTCGCCGCGTGCGAGGCGCGGTGGCGCGCCGTGGTCGCCGCGCTCACGCCGCTGCCGCCGCACCCAGCCGCCGCGCGCGCGGCCGCCCCGCACGCGCGCCCCGCTGCTGCGGAGCTCGCCGGGTGCGTGGTGCCCGCGCTCGCGTGCCAGCTAACGCTGTGCGGGCGCGGCGCGTGGGCGGGCGCGCTTGTGGCGGACCAGCTGCGGCTGCACCCGTCGCTCGCGGGGCTCAACGGCAGCCTCACAATGCTGGAGAAGTTCCTAGCGGTGAGTGAGGGCGCAGGGGCTGTCCATCCTGGGAGAGGGGGACGGGCCATGGCCGTGCCTCACGCCCCGCATGTGTGGCCAGCAAGGCCACGACACCACTCCACCTCTCATACTGTGTGCCTTGTGTGCGGGGATGTGTGCCGCAGGACTCTGGACGCTGCGCATGGGTCGTGGCGCCGCACCACTCGCAGCTGGTGGGAGCCGGTGCCGAGCAGCCATCAGAGCAGCCAGGCGGCGTCGACGCGTCCCCCGGGGACGAGTGCGCGTCACTCGCGTGGGCCGCGCCGCACGCGCTGCTCGCGGCTGCGGGCGTGCTGGCGCAGCGCTGTGAGGCGGCTGCGCGCTGCCTGGGTGCGGATCTGCGCGCGTGATCACGCACTCGAGCTGCCACGGTCTCAGCGCAGCACACGTCACACTCTAATTAGCAGGGTAACCAACCGTTGACCCCCTGGCCTCATGCCCGTCGTGTAGCTGTAGCACGACTCTGCTCTGGCTCTGCTCTGACTTCATGTGCTGCTGCGCACGTGCCTCGCATGCAAGCAAGTGGCTACAGAGGGCTGGTGCAGGAAATCAATCCAGCTAGGACTCAAAACATCATTCTGTGTGTCGTCGTCGAAAGTATAACACAATGGGAGACAGGGGCGACCCGCACTATTCTGCAGCCCACAGGGGGCGTGGCACAGGGCAGGGGAGGGAACCGCAGCGCTTCGCACGTCCCCCCGACTCGCCTCTCTGCCCTACATCCCCGGACCTATAAATCAACAAGCAAGCTGCCTGCGCCAGGACGGGATCGTTTCCACATGACCCTGCGCATGGGGCCGGTGTTCGTCTTGCGTGTCGAGCATGTCTGTGTGTGCCAGTCACTGAGTGCGTTTCAACACCCGGGCACCCTCACTGAGCTTGGATTGCCCTACCTGATGATGATGAGAGTTTTACAATCCACTGCCGGCGGTCACACGTTAGGTTCCAAAGCTCCAGCGGGACTTACGAGAGCAGGCACGAGGCCCACCAAAGAAAGGTAAAGCCACAAAGGTAGCCCACGGTAGCGCCAAACCACGGCGTGGCGGGCGCCAAGCAAGCAGCATCACAGTGCAGGCTCCACACCCAACCCCTCCAGTGGCCGGAGGACAGGCCCAAGGTATAAAAACATGAAAAGACCAGAAAGCCCTCCCCAAAACCAGTGGAAGCGGGGCTGGTAGCACACCCGCCGCAACACTCAACTCAGCGACCACAGCACACCCGCCAGCGCACGCGTATGATGTCACCTCTCCTCACAGACCCCCTCAGGGGCCTAGGGTGTCTTGTTCAGAGTGAGCCCGCCGTCCACCAAACCAACGAAGGGGTAGGTCGGGCCCACCACACTCGCCCATCCTCGCGGCACCACGCCGCCCGCAGCAAAAGACGCCAGCGCGTCCCACAGATCAATCGTCGCCAGCGCCCCCGCCCGCTCAACCGCCACCGAGCGAGCAGGGGGCACCACACCATCACGCGGGCGAGTGATGCGCCACAGGTGGCAGCGGCCGCGTTCCATTGCGTCCACCACGAGCGCGGCCACCACCGCCCACACACCTGGCTGCACCCCAGGGGGTGGCTGTAGCAGCCACACCTGGCAGCATGTGACAACCGGGGTAGGGGCAGGAAGGGCAGCAGCAACCGCCACCACCACCACTTCCGCCACCGGGCACCCCCAGAAACAGTGCGCACGCCACGCCGTCGCCGGCGGCCCGTTCTCCTCACTGCACCGCCACCCGCACGGGCACTCGGGCACACTCAGCGCAGCCTGCTTGTGGAAACCACTCACCCACAGCCGCCAGATGGGCTCCTTGCAGGCATTGAGGAGCGGCACCCGCCACAGCGCCGGCACCGCCGCCTCCAGGCCGCGAAGCCCCGCGCAGACCTGCACGTCAGACGCGCGGGGGCCCCCGTGCGGCCCGTGGTCCAGCGCCAGAGCCGCCTCCACTGTGGCCGCCCGCCGCACCCGCCGCTCGTCCACCACCGCCCGCAGCTGAAGCGCCACCGCCAGCTTGCACGTCAGCTTCCCCACCACGCCCGGGCCATGCGCAAACCCCACCCACTGAGGCTCACCAGCGGCGCCGCCCCCCGCAGCTGCAGGCTGGGGAGCAGGTCGGGCAGCTGTGGAGCGCAGGCCAGGCCGCCCACGCCGCCAGCCAGCCGGCGTGATGATACCCGGCAGCTGCCAGCCGACCAGGCGGAGGATCTCCACCACAGCAGCGCGCTCGCCCTCTTGGGGGAGGGGGCTGAACTGGCGGAGCGGCCGGAGCACCGTGAGGGCAGCACCGCCAGCCGCCGCCTCGACCCAGGCAGTGGGCAGCGCCGCGAGCACGACTGCCACTGCGGTGTAGAGGGGGTCGAGCGTGCACCGCACACACAGCAGGTCTGGCTCACCCCACGTCACTGGCGGTGGCGCACCTGGGAAGAGGGCGCGGCACAGGACCCCCCTCCAGGCACCGCCCCCCTATGCACCGCACGCCAGCGCCGCACGCCAGCGCCGCACGAAGCTGCCCCAGCACATGCGGCGAGCGCGCCGGAGCCGCGGAGGCGTATGCCACCAGGCAGGCATGAGTCAGGTACCTGAGTCAGGTACCGACATGCGCACGCTGCATTGTGCATGCACATTGTTCGCAAGCAACAATGTCCACATGATCCAATCGTTGGGTTGCAATGCAGATGCCGGCTCACTATTAAGGCTCACTGGAGGAGGAAGAGGGGGAGGTGTGCCGTTTTGCATGGAATGTGGCATCAGGGCCACATACATTAGTACAAAAGCTTTTAGCCTTTTACACACACTCAAAACTGTCAGGTGTTGTGGAACACGAACCAACAGGAAAACAGGAAAGTGTGGAAGGAGTGACAGCTGGGGTCACGCCCCCGAGTACAGCGCGCATACTCAAGGCGTTCCCGGTGTCCTCGACGACGGGTCGAGGTGGCTGACAAGGCCTTCATTTGCTAGATTCCCGCGCCGACCGCCTGCGGGCGTTCGCTATCGCGCCGCCTGACGTTGCACGTCGTCTAGCTGCTGGCGAGGAGGGGGCTGGAGCAAGGTGGTGAGTCTTTTAGGCTTGAATCCACGCTCTGATGCATGCACGCATCACGCCATGCACAAGCACGCAGTGCACGCAGAGCCCCCATGCGCGCGTCCAGTGGCCACATTCGTGTGCATGCTGGTCGTGGGACTCGTTGTGAACTTAGGCTGGGTCCATGCGCTCTGATGCACGCACGCATCACAACAGCCCATGCATGCATGCGCGCGCCCATGCCGTGCACGGCAGCCATGCACGGCACAGGGGGCACACATGGGCACAGGGGACACACAGGGCCTCAATACGCGCGCCCAGCCACATGCTGCACAGCATGCGCTCACGCGGTCGTGTGTTGGGGCTGTATTCATGCATGCAACGCCCCATGCGATTGCACAGGCCCTCCTTGCGTGCGCCCAGACATAACCATGCGCTCGCTTTCTCACCCACATGCACACACGCGCTAATGCTCGCACGCGGCACAGGTTTTTGGACGACTGCTACCTGCTGCCCGACCCCAACGCGTCGCGCGTGCGCCTGCTGTGCCTGGGCGGCAACTGCTCCCTGTGGCGCGATTGTTTTCACGGGCGCCGGCTGCTCCCTCTTCTACGCGCGCCGCTTCTGCGCCAGGTGTGTCTGCCTTGGTGCCCTCTGCTGTAGCTGTGTTTGTATCTGTGTGCGTGTCGGAGCGGGGAGAGAGATAGACGGGAGCGGAGAATGCTGGCGTGCGCCCCCTTGCTGTGTGTGTGTGTGCGCGCGCGCGTGTGGGATGGGGAAGAGAGAGAGATGGGAGCAAAGAATGCTTGGGTGCGACGCCCCCTGCGCGGCGCTGCCCTCACCATCCCTTCCCTCCCTTCCTCCCTCCCTCCCCCATGCGCACGCAGCTGCGCGAGGGCGCACGCCGACAAGTTCCCTGCCGAGTGCCGCAAGCTGGCGCCTCGAGTATTTGAGTCTGCAACACACGTGTGAGCCATGAAGGGCAAGGACGATGGCGGCCAGGTGGACAAGGACAAGCAGGCGCCGGAGGCCAAGCCGGCCAAGGCTGCCGAGGACGCGCCAGTCCCTGATGCCCCGATCCCTGACAAGATTCAAGTGGGTGGCGTGCCCGAGTACTTTGTGGAGCGCAAGCTGGGCAAGGGAGGCTTTGGGCAGGTGTACGTCGGGCGGCGAGTCGTCCCCAGCAAACAGACGGACGGGTCGCAGGCGAACTACGTCGCGCTCAAGTTTGAGCACCGCTCGAGCAAAGGCTGTAACTACGGGCCGCCGTACGAGTGGTCTGTCTACAACTCCCTCGGTGGTGTGCACGGCATCCCAAAGGTCCACTACAAGGGCCGCCAAGGTGACTACTACATCATGGTCATGGACATGCTGGGGCCGAGCCTGTGGGACGTGTGGAACCAGAGCGGGCAGGCGATGTCGCAGGAGATGGTCGCGTGCATCGCGATGGAGGCACTCTCGATACTCAAGGAGCTCCACTCCAAGGGCTACGTGCACGGCGACGTCAAGCCCGAGAACTTCCTGATGGGGCAGGCTGGCAGCCCAAACGAGAAGCTGCTGTACCTTCTGGACCTCGGGCTCGCGACGCGCTGGAAGGACCCCGTGTGCGGCACGCACGTGGAGTACGACCAGCGGCCAGACGTGTTCAGGGGCACAGTGCGCTACGCGTCTGTGCACGCGCACCTCGGGCGGACAGCGTCACGGCGCGACGACCTTGAGTCGCTCGCGTACACGCTGGTGTTCCTGCTCAAGGGCCGCCTGCCGTGGCAGGGCTACCAGGGCGACAACAAGGGCTACATGGTGTGCAAGAAGAAGATGGCGTCGAGCGGCGAGCTGCTGTGCCGCTACACGCCGCCCGCGTTCCGCCAGTTCACAGAGGCAGTCGTCAACCTTAAGTTCGACGAGGAGCCAAAGTACGACGCGCTCATGCGCCTGTTTGCCGACCTCGTCGGACCTGCTGGCCAGCGCCCGATCCAGATCGAGGGCGCGGCAAAGATCGGGCAGAAGCGCGGCCGCGAGGCAGACGACGTGCTGGATGAGGGACCGAAGAAGAAGATCCGTCTGGGCCTGCCTGCGACACAGTGGGTCAGCGTGTACAACGCCCACAAGCCGATGAAGCAGCGCTACCACTACAACCTGGCTAACGCACGCGTGGAGCAGCACGTGGAGAAGGGCAACGACGACGGGCTGTTCATTTCGTCGGTCGCGTGCTGCCAGGAGCTGTGGGCGCTCATCATGGACACAGGCACGGGCTTCTCGGCACAGGTGTACAACCTGAGCACGGCGTTCCTGCCCAAGGAGTGGATCCTGGAGAAGTGGGAGGAGGGCTTCTACATCACCGGCATGGCCGGCTCGATGACGAGCAACTCGCTCGTGGTCATGTCCAAGGGCACGCCGTACACGCAGCAGTCGTACAAGGTGTCGGACTCGTTCCCGTTCAAGTGGATCAACAAGAAGTGGAAGGAGGGCTTCTACGTCACGACCATGGCGACGTCGCACACGCGCTGGGCGGTCGTCATGTCGCGCAACGCAGGTTTTGTCGACCAGTGCGTGGAGCTAGACTTCCAGTACCCCTCAGAGGGCATCCACAGGCGCTGGGACGCAGGCTTCCGCATCACCGCGTGCGCCGCGACGCCAGACCAGGCGGCGTTTGTCGTCTCCGTGCCGCGCCGTCGCCCTGTCGACGAGACGCAGGAGACGCTGCGCACGTCGGCGTTCCCATCGGTGCACGTCAAGGAGAAGTGGTCCAAAAACCTGTACATCGCGGGCATCGCGTACGGGCGCACCGTCAGCTGACCGGCTGCAAGTGTGCGAGGCGAGAGGGGCTGCACCTGCAGTGCCCACAGCACTCAGAGTACCCAGATGGATTGAGCCCCGTTGCTCACGACTCCTGTCTCGGCACAGCCGGGCGGGCACTTGTACACTGATGTTTTAGGCTAGGTAGGCTTTAGCACGACCCCCAGGGCGCAGCAACTGCTTAGGATTGGATTGGATTACAGGGGGCAGGCCTACGGCTGCAGCGGCTGTTGATGTCTCGCTCGCTGATGTTTTTGGGCACCACGGCTGCCTCGAGGTCTTAGCTGCTCGCGCATACGGTCAGCACAGATGACGCATGGCAGGATGCGGACTCGCCACGTCTGCCCCCCAATGAGTTTTTTGTTACCAAGAATCCGTCAATCCCTAGATGCGTTGACGGCCCTGTAAAGCTGCTCTCTCTTTTGAGTCTTCTGCGCACCACAACACAAGAGGTGATGTGGGGCGACTGCCTCACGCGCAGCCTCGCAAGAACACTCTCAGACTGGCAAAATACGACACGTCGGAAGGCATGGACATACTCATACACGTGCGAGCTCTGATGAGCTCGTCGGCTAGTCTAGCCTCTGTCACTAACCACAGCTAGCTAGTTTAACCACCCCCCGCAGCAGCTGCAGGCCGACGCTGTGCCGCCAGCCCATCACGCACCACCGCCAGGCGCTGCAACCTGCACACAACGGCCACACCCAGTGTGCGACCGAACGACCTGCCCACGGAACGCACCCACCACGCGTGGGTGTCTGCCCCGACACTGCCTAAAGAAACGAATCACACCGTTTGTGCGAGGGCCTGCTTGCTGGACCTCAACGCGAGCGCACAAAGACGCTGCGTGGCCACAGACACGTGCCGCCCCCTCACACCAGCTTGACCTTCTTCGCGCTCGCTTGCAACTCGCGCTCGGACGCCTCTGCGTTGAGCGCCGCGAGCGTCCTGCGCTTGCCGCCACCCGCAGACGAGGGCTCCTCCGACCCGGCCTTGGACGTCTTCTTGTCCTCTTCCTTGTCGTCGCCCTTGGACTGCGGGGAGAGGAGCCGCGTGTTCGTGAGCGTTGGGGCCAGTCAGGCAAGGGGGGAGGGGGGCGGTGCGCAAGCCAATGGGGGCGGTGGTAGCAGAGCACGCCGTGTGGGCACGGCGGGTCGGGAGGGACGGGCATCACCAGCCATCAGAGCTCGCCCGTGCTGTACTCTCTCCGTCCCACTCACAAACCTGGCAGGCGAATAGGCAGGCAGGCAGGCGAATCGCAGGCGAGCAGGGCAGGCAGGCACGCAGGGCGGCAGGCAGGCAGACGAGCAGGCAGACGAGCAGGCAGGCGAGGCCAGCAATCAGGCAGGCAGGCACCAGGCAGGCACCAGGCAGGCAGGCAGACAGGCACCACGCAGGCATGCGAGTAGGCAGGCAGGCAACTAGACAGGCAGGCAGGCAGACGGGGCGCACAGGCAGTTAGGCAGGCACCAGGCGGGCAGACAGGCAGGCAGACATGCAGGCACCAGGCAGGCAGGCGCGCAGGCAGGCAGGCAGACACCCACCTTCTTCTTGTCCTTGCCCTTCTTCTCTCCCTTGGCCTCGTCGCCGTCGTCCTTTCCGCCGCCGTCCTCAGCCTCCTTCTCAATCAGCCGAATGAGCGCGTCGACGCGGCGCCCCAGCTCCGCAGGCAGCCGCGACTTGAGGAACCAGTCGAAGCGGAAGCGCGCGGACGCGCGCACCTCGGCCTGGGTGCAGGAGGTGAGGAGGGGAGGTGCGTGGATGAGAACGTCAATGGTGACAACTGGGCGGACGTGAACCAAGGCTCTGTGAGTGCGGCGGCGCGAGTGTGCGTGCAAGGGGCCCTTGCAACTAGACGGACGTCAACCAAGGCTCGGCCAAGGCTCTGTGAGTGCGGCGGCGCGAGCGTGCGGGCAAGGGTCCCTGTTTGTCATCTCCCAAGTGCAGGGCAACGCGGTCGCTAGTGGGCGCCTCGGTCGTGGCGTCGGGCGTCGCAGTGTGCGCACCACGCTCTGTGCCCCAGCTGGTGCGTCATGCATCATGCACACACACACACGCATACACATATCCGCACACACACGCACACACCTTGAGCTCGTCCCACGCTCCGTACCCCAGCTGGTGCGTCATGCACAGCAGGAAGCGGTCCTCCTCCTCTGTGTACTGCTTGCCCTTGGCCTGGCCGTACGACAGCTTGATCTCGGTCCACGGGTTCTTGCTCGAGCGCAGCTGCGGGGGGAGGGGGGGGAGGGTGGTGGTGGTCGATTTTACAGTCCGTCCGACGCCTTTGATATCTGTGCACAAGTTGTTGCTCGAGCACAGCCACGGGGCGGGGTGCGGGGGGGGGTGAGGGAGGGTGGTGGCGGTCGATTTTACAGTCCGTCTGACGCCTTTGATATCTGTCTACAAGATGATGCTTGAGCGCAGCTGCAGGGCGGGGGGCGGGGGGTGGGGGGCGATTTTACACACTGTCTTGACGCCTTTGATCTCGGTCTGAGGGTTCTTGCTCGAACAAAGCTGCCGGGCGGGGTGGTGGTGGTGGTTGATTTCACAGTCCGCCTGACACCTTTGATGGCGTATGGATGGGCGTGTGCTTGTACACCCTAGCTAGGAAGGGGCCGGCGCGTCCGACACAAATGAGACCCCTAGCTGCTGTCTGCCATCATAAGTGCTGTGCACGCTGTGTGCGGCACATGCGTTGCACATCAATGAGGGCGCGCTTGTTCACGGCCTTCACGACGACCACCCACATGGGCGCGCATGCCATTCCTCGATGCCTGGCGCAACTGCTTCCGCGATGACCGCCTTGTTGAGCTCCATGCGCTTCAGCCGCTGCTCGTCCTTCTTCCCCCCCCCCCCTCCTGTCTCTCCCCTCCCCTCCCTTCCCTTCCCCTGTCTGTCCTTTCCGCGCAACAGACAACAATGTCTTGCTCGTCCTCACCCGGCCCAAAGACCAGCACCCGCTCGGCCGTGGCGTAGTCAAGGCCCACCTTCCAACCACCTTCTTCCACCTTCTAATCAACTTTTTCCTAGCTTCTACCTAGCACCCCTGCTCACCTCCTAACCACCTTCCAACCACCTTCTTCCTAGCTTCTACCTAGCTCCCCTGTTCACCTTCTCCGCGATGACCACCTTGTTGTCCTCCATGCGCTTCAGCCGCTGCTCGCCCCTCTCAATCGTCTTGGACACCTTCTCCCAGTCATTCAGCTCAGACTCGCCGCGCGACCAGAAGACCTTGGCGTACTCACGCACCTCCTCCTCGGTCTGAGAGTGCGCGCGTTTGTGTGCGTGTTTGTGGTGTGTTTGTGTGTACGGAAGTCGATTGTACAGTCTGTCGGACGCATTTGATGGCGTGAGTGTACGTGGTGTGTATGTGCGTGTGCTGAGCTGGTGCTCTATTCGATGTATCGCCGCGCGACCAGAACACCTTGACGTAGGCACGCACCTCCTCCTCGGTGTGTCAGTGTGTGTGTGTGGTGTGTTTGCGTGTGGTGCGTGTGTATGCATGTGTTGCTGAGCTGGTGCTCTATTCGATGTATATCCGCGCGACCACACGACCTCAACGTCATCGTGGAGACATCACTGGTCCTGGCATGGTGTGTGTGCGGAGCCTTTCGGAGAGCCTGCCCCCCCCCCCCCCGTATCACACGCGCAAGCACCCACCTTCCCCTCCACCTCTTGACGCGACCAGCGCCAGTGCCTCACACCTGTACTTCTCACACCCCGCGCACAACTTGCCCCCTGCCCCCTGCTCTCCTTACCTCCCCCACCCCACACACGCACACACGCACACACACGCTCACACACAAGCACCCACCTTGCCCTCCACCTCTGCCGCGACCAGCGCCAGTGCCTCTCACCTGCACTTCTCAAACCCGCGCACAAACCTGCCCCCCCTGCTCCCCTTCCCCCCCCCCCCACACACGCGCGCACACACACACAAGCACCCACCTTCCCCTCCACTTCGGCCGCGACCAGCGCCAGCGCGTCGCGCCCGTACTTCTCACACCCGCGCACAAACGCGTGGAAGTCGCGGCGCATCCAGTTGGAAAAGCCCTCTCCAAGCAGGCGCTCCTTCTCCGCCTCCTCCTCGGGCGTGAGCGCTGTCGGGTCATTGTCGGAGCCCTGTGTATAATGTGTGTGTGTGTGTGTGGAGGGGCGCAGCCATGACGAGAGGCCCTCTCCAAGCAGGCTCTCCTGCTCGGCCTCCTCCTCGGGCGTCAGGGCCGTCGGGTCGTTGTCGGAGCCATGTGTGTGTTGAGTGTGTTTGAGTGTTTGAGTGAGAGAGAGAGGGAGTGTGTGTGTGCGAGAGTGTGTGGTTTTGTGTGGTGGCGGTGGGGTGTTGTGGGTGAGAAGAGGTTGCTTGTGGTGGCTGGAAGGTGGTACCGCGCTTATCAGGCTCTCCTTCCCATGCCCCCATGCAAACCAGACACAGACACACGCCCGTACCGACCCACAACCACAAACAGTCACACATAAGCATTCGGTACAGTTCCCAACGCACTGGGTAACCTGGATTCCGGCGACGCACGCACACGCACACACTTCGATGATTTCCTTTGCGGCTGTGCACAGCCGCGGAATGTCAGTCAAATGGGCCTGCAAATGGGTGTGAAAAACAACCAACACACACGCCAACAACAACCCACGTCCACACGTGCCCACACCTTCATCGCTGCCTCGATCGCCGCGTCGCTCGCGCCCTGGCTCTGCATCTGCTTCAGCTTCTGGGCGCACTGCACCTCCCACTGCGCATAGGGATGGTGGTGATGGCAGTTGGTGATGCTGGGTATAATAAGTAGCGGTGGGCGAGGGGAGGGGGCAAGGTCTGCATCTGCTTCTGCCTCTGAGCGCACTGCACCTCCCACTGCGCAGCGGTAGTGATGATGGTGACGTCAAGTCGTGATGCTGTGTATAATAAGTAGCAGTGGGCGAGGGGGTATGCATCTGCTTCAGCTTCTGCGCGCACTGCACCTCCCACAGCGCAACAGGGATGATGGTGATGGTGACGTCAAGTGGTGATGCCTGTTAGCCAAACCTCACCACCTCACTACACGCATCGGGGACCCCACCTGGTCGAAGTCAATCGCCTTCTGGAAGAGCGCGTTGAGGCGCGGCGCGTCGTAGAACTGGTAGTCGGCGAGCGTGGGCATCTTGGGGCCCTTGGACTTCTCCTGTGATTTGTGATATGCACATGAGGGGTGTTGGGCGTGAGGTGGGCAGGATGGAAGAACTGGTAGTCGGCGAGCGTGGGCATCTTGGGGTCCTTGGACTTCTCCTGTGTATGGTTGGGGGGAGTTGGTGGTTGGTAGGCAGGGCGGGCGGGCGGGCGTTTTTTTAGAACTGGAAGTCGGAGAGCGTGGGCATCTTGGGGCCCTTGGACTTCTCCTGTGTATGATTGGGGGATGATTACAGGGCGAGACAGGGTGGGCGGTGTGAAACGAAGGGCTGGTGGGAATGTGGGTGCTACTGCAGGACTACAGAGCGGAGAGAGAGGGCATCTTGGGCAGCTTGATGACTTGTCAGAGGACTTGTCATGCGCATGATGGATGGGATAGTTGGTGGTGTGACAGTGAGGGCGGGTGGGATGGTTGCTGCTGCTGCTGCTGAACAGGCGGAGAGCAGAAGCACTGTGGGGCCCCTGTGACTTGTTGGGTGGCAAAGTGTGCGCAGACAAAGCCGAGGTGCAAATCAAGCGTCACGCCAGATCGGTGCGGCGCTGATTAGGAACTGTGTGTGAGAGAGTGTGCAGTTGAAGACCGCCACCGCTGCTTACCCCAGTGAGGGAGGGAGGGGGGGAGGCAGGGAGGGAGGGAGGGAGGCAGGGAGGGAGGCAGACAGGTAGGTGGGGCCCTCTTCTCGACCAGGCCCTCCTTCTACCAACCTATCCACCTACCTAGCTTCTACCCAGTTCCTCTCCTTACCTTGGCCCCCTTGCTGCCCTGCCCCCCGAGGAAGTAGTCGTTCTCGTTCTTCTCCATGCATACAGCGAGAGAGAGACAGAGAGACAGAGACAGAGGGATCGTCCACGCCTCGCACCTTGCCCGCCTTGCTGCCCTGCCCCCCGCGGAAGTAGTCGTTCTCGTTGTAGTTGACGACCTTCTTGCGCTTGCGCTCTGGAGGGTCGACCCAGTTGGACGCGGCGATCGTCTGATGTGTGTGTGGGGGGGGAGAAACCCACGGAGGAGGGGAGGGGAGGAGGGGGGGAGGGAGGCAGGGGTCAGCATGGCAGGTCACAGCAACAGACCAGCGCTTGCGTTCAGGAGGGTCGACCCAGTTGGAAACGGCGATCGTTTGAGGGCAGGCAGCACAGCAGCACAAGGTCAATGTGATGATCAGGAGGGGGGGGGACAGCACAGCAGCGAGGAGGGTCGACGCAGCTTGACGCAGAGATTGTCTGTCTGTGGTGGTGGTGTGTGTGGTGGTGCTTGTGCAGGGGGGAGAGAGGGGGGGGGGGCAGGAGGCAGCACAGCACAGTACAGTACAGTACACAGCGCGGCAAGAGACCAGGCAATTGCGCTCCGGAGGATCGACCCAGTTGGACGCGGTGATGGTGTGAAAAGGGGGAGGACACAAACATGGGTCAGCATGACAGAGCAAGAGATCAGATCGCTTGCACTCAGGAGGGTTGACCCAGTTGGACGCGGCGATCGTCTGGTCCCCCAAAAGTCTCTCCCTCTTTCTCTCACACACACACACACACACACCTTGAAGTCGAGGTCCGGCACCCCCTCGTCCTCATCCTTGTCCTTGTAGTCGCCCACTCCGCCGTCCATCGAGAACTTCATCGCGTCGTTTGTGAACTGATTCATCTTGTCGTTCAGCGCCTGTGAACGTGGTGGGGGTGTGGGGGTGAGAAGGGTAGAGGAGAGCGTTGAGGGAGCAGGGTGCACATGGATGGCACGCTGCACTGAATCGCGTTGTTTGCAAACTGCTTCATCTTTGTCGTTCAGCGATGGTGCAGGTGGTGGGTGCAGGTCAAGAAGGGTGAGAGATGGAGAGAGAGAGAGAGAGAAAGAGAGAAAGAGCAAGAGCGAAAGAGAGAGAAAGAGGGAGAGAGAAAGAGAGAGAGAGACCACACACCCTCCCACCTTGGTCTCGCTCTCTCCCTTAGCAATGATCGCGTCGATGTCAGCATCAGTCACGCCGGCCGTGCCAGAGAAGATGAGCTCCGCGCCGTAGCGCACCTGGCAGAGAATAGGGGGAAGTGTGTGTGTGGGGGCACACATGGAGGGCGCGCTTGAGCGCGCGATTGGCGGGCGAGTCGCCTTCTTGGCCAAGAAGGAGGGGGGGGGGGCACATGTGGAGGGCGAGCTTGGACAAGGACAGGACTGGGAAGGACAGGGGGGGGGGAGCACATGGAATCACGGCGGAGGGCGAGCTTGAGCGCGCAATCTGCGGGCGAGTCGCCCTCTTGATCCCTCTTCACAGATACAACCCACCCAGACACGCCCCTTGGAGGCCCTGGACCCTGACACCTATGCGCACCATCGAGAGTAGGTCCCTCCCCCACCCCACCCCTAGAGGCGTCTGTCGGACTGTCAAATCAACCACCTAAGCGCACCATCGAGAGCCTGCAGGTCGTCCTTGTTGACCTCTTCATAAATACAACCTAGACCCCTCCAACCCTCCCCGTTCAAAGACCCTGGACCCTGGCATCTAAGCGCACCATCGAGAGCAGGTCGTCCTTGTTAACCTTGGCCGAGTTCTCCGTGAGGCGGCCCTGCGGGGGAGAGTAGAGAGGGGGGGGGCAGAGGTGTGTGTGTGTGTGTGTGTGTGTGAGGGGGGATCAGCAGCAGAGGGTCAGCAGCAGAGGGGCCGAGTTCTCGGTGAGGCGGCCCTGCGGGGGAGAGGAGGGGGAGGCAGGGGGGTCAGCGGTCCAGGTGGAGAACAGGGTGGTGGTTGGCAGCAGGGGGCGGGAGGGGGGGGGGGCTGCACAGGGGCCTGTCAGTTCTCGGTGGGGCGGCCCTCAAGGGGGGAGGGAAGGGGGGAGGCAAGGGGGGTGGTCAGCAGCAGGGGTATGGGAGTTTGAGGATCGGCAGCAAGGGGTGTGGGAAGGGTCAGCAGCAGCGGGGCAGCGGTGAGGAGGACCTGAACGGGTGAGGGTGAGGGAAGGGTGAGGGTGAGGCAGCGGTGAAGGGGTGTTGAGGGGGGTGGGGGGGGGGGGGGGGGGAGGAAGGGGGCAAGGGGGTAGCGGGGTAGGGTAGCGGGAAGAGGGGGGGGGGAGCATGCCAGCATGGCGCGCAGCCACAATGACTGTCGACGGACAGACAGACCCAAACATGCACACACCCATGCATGCACGTCACACGCACACCTTTTGGACGACGCGGAGCGCAGCCACAGCCACAACATCTATACATACAGATAGACAAGACAGGCAGCCACAGACAGCCACAGCCAGACAGCCACAGCCAGACAGACAGCCACAGACAGCCAGACAGACAGCAAACGCCACAATGACTACAGATATACAGACGGACAGGTACACTCATGCATGCATGCCACCCACCCACCTGCTGGATCACGAGCGCGTCGAGGCGCAGCTTCTTGTACGCCTTCTCAATGACCTGCAAGCGTGTGTGTGTGTGGATGTGTGTGTTTGCGCGTGTGTGTGTGTGTGTGTTTTGCGCGCGTGTGTGCGTGTGTGTGTGCGCGTGTGGATGTGTGCGTGTATGGGGGGGGGGAGACAGCTGCACACGCAGAAGGCTGCAGAGAAGCTTCTTGTATGCCTTTTCGATGGCATGCGGGGTTAGGGTTTAGGTTAAGGTTGGTGATTTTGAGGTTTTAGGTGGGTTTCAGGTTAAGGCTAGCTAAGACGCGCCGAGCACGATCTTATACGCCTTAAGAGGTGTCCCTGACTGAAAGACCCATCATCATCAGCTGCAACTGGACCCACAACTGACCTTCTCCTCAATCGACATGTCGGTGCAGAAGCGGTACACGTGCACCTCCTTCTTCTGACCAATGCGGTGCGCGCGGTCCATTGCCTGTGTGTGTGTGTGTGTGTGCGGGGGGAGTTGGCAGAAGTCGCAACAAAAAAGTATAGAGCCACCAGTTTCTGGCCAACGCGGTGCGTGCGGTCCATCGCCGTGGGGGGGGGGGGGTCAAGTTGGCAACACGTACCTCGACTACACATGTGTAGAAGGCATCACACGCGTGATCGACAGAGTCACTAGTTTCTGGCCAATGTAATGTGTGTGGTCCATCGCATGTGTGTGGGTGTGAGCGTGTGTGGGCGTGCGTGGGCGTGTGTGGGCGTGTGTGGTGGCAAGTTGGCAGCACGTAGCTACTGCAAATGACAGTCTGTATCGTTGGACCCCACACACGTGATCGGTGGAGTCACCAGTGTGAAAGAGCCCATGCAATTAAGAGAGAGAGAGAGAGAAGAGAGACAGACGGAGACAGACAGAGACAGGGGTAGCTACCGCGCACCTGCAGGTCCATCTTCGGGTTCCAGTCGCCGTCAAACAGCATGCACATGCGTGTGTGCACATGCGCACTTGTGTGCGCACGAGAGAGAGAAAGAGAGAGGGAGGGAGAGGGGGAGAGAATGACACACCGACAGTCAGAGGGACACACTTGCAGGTTCATCTGCGGGTTCCAGTTGCTGTGAAAGCACGTGTGCACGTGAGAGAGAGAGAGAGAGAGAAAGAGAGGGGGTTCCTCTTACTGTTTCTGTATGTCAGACAGAAACAGTCACAGGAACACACCTGCAGTTCCATCTGTGGGTTCCAGTCGCTGTCAAAGAGCATCCACATGTTTTTTGTTTTTGCTCGTTTGCGTGAAAGAGAGACAGAAACAGAAAGAGAGAAGAGAGAGAGACACTGACACAGAGGGAGATTGACAGAGAGTAACAGACAATACCCTCGTACCTGCAGGTCCATCTGCGGGTCCCAATCACTGTCAAAGAGCACTTGCGCGCTTGTGTACGTGAGAGAGAGGGGGAGGGAGAGGGAGGGAGAGGGAGGGAGAGGGGAAGAGGGGGAGAGGGAGAGAGAGGGAGAGGGGGAGAGGGAGAGAGGGAGAGAGAGGGAGAGAGGAGGGAGAGGGAGAGAGGGAGAGAGGGAGAGAGGGGAGAGAGGGAGAGGGAGAGAGGGAGAGAGGGGAGAGGGAGAGAGGGAGAGAGGAGAGGGAGAGAGGGAGAGGGGAGAGAGGGAGAGAGGGAGAGAGGGAGAGAGGGAGGAGGAGAGAGGGAGAGAGGGAGAGAGGAGAGAGGGAGAGGGGAGAGAGGGAGAGAGGAGAGAGGGAGGAGAGGGAGAGAGGGAGAGAGGGAGAGAGGGAGAGAGGGAGAGAGAGAGAGAGAGGGAGAGAGAGGGAGAGAGAGACAGACAGAAACAGACAGAGGGACACACCTGCAGGTCCATCTGCGGGTTCCAGTCGTTGTCAAAGAGCACGTGTGCACGTGAGAAGAGAGAGAGAGAGAGAGGGAGAGCACGTGTGCACGTGAGAGAGAGAGAGAGAGGGGGAGAGAGGGAGACAGACAGACAGAAACAGACAGAGGGACACACCTGCAGGTCCATCTGCGGGTTCCAGTCGCTGTCAAACAGCACGACGATGTCGGCGGTCCACAGGTTGATGCCGAGCCCGCCCGCGCGCGTGGACAGCAGGAACACAAACTGCGTATGGGGTTGCGGGGTGCCAAGCTTGAGTAAGAGGTTGGTTTACGCCAAGGCCGCTAGCAGGAGCACAAACTGTGTACGGGGGAGGGGGAGTCGGCACTCAAACAGCAGGGGCGCGTGGGTGGGCGTGTGGGGGTGGTAGTTGTGGTTGATGCCGAAGCCGCCGCCGCATGACGACTGGAACACAAGCCCAGCTTCGCCTTTCCCTCGCCTAATTAAACTAGGCAACAACCTGGGCACACCTTTCCCGCCCCCGGCTTTTTGTGTACGTGTCGATCATCTTCTCGCACCCCTAAAATGCATTCTTGGTCTTGGAAGCCCAGCTTCTCACTACCTCCGTCACACCCCCTGCTAAATTAACCTAGATCGCGCCCTGGGAACACGCCCTGGCCACACACCTTCTCCGAGCCCGGCTTGTTGTACGAGTCGATCATCTCCTCGCGCTCCTCGGTCGACGTGTTGCCGTCGATGCGGCAGTATTGCATGCCCTGCGGTACAGATCACACACACACACGCAGGGAGAGAGAGTGAGAGTGCAGAGAGTGAGAGCGAGAGCGCTCCTCGGTCGACGTCAAGTCCGTCCGTTCGTCCGCCAAGCGCGGCAGTACTGCACACCTGCCCTGGGTTGCCTTTTAAAACCATCCATCCATGTTGCTGCACGAGCACTCGCATGCACGGCACTTGCCTGCACCAACAGTGCAGCGGACCCCTACCAGGTCGCCAGCACGTTTCGGTCAGGTGACCAAGGGCGCCAAGCGCTTGGCCGACACAAGTCTTGCACACCACTAGTGGCGTCACAGACTGTAGTCTCCATCCTCAACAGAACCCACCATCATGAGGCAGTAGTCCTCCAGGATGTCGAGCATGCGCGTCATCTGGCGGGTGGGGTGGTCAGCACTCAGGGGTGGGCCGGAAGAGGCGTGCAAGGGCATGCATGGGCGTGCATGGGTACGCAGGGGCGGGTTGGGCGAGCAGGGGCGGGACGGGGCAGGGGCAGGCAGGGGCGAGCGGTGGGGGTGGTCAGCATACAGTGGGTGTTGAGCACACAGGGGCGGGCAGGTGGTCAGCACTCAAGAGGTGGGCGGGCAGGGGCGGGTGGGTGGTCAGCACTCAAGAGGTGGGCGGGCAGGGGCGGGCGGGCGGGCGGGGCGGGGTGGTCAGCGTGGTGAGAGACCGGGGCAACTGGCGAGGCAGACGCCACAGCTCAACACAGCATGCGCGCCATCTGTCGGGCGGGTAGGCAGGGGCGGGCGGGGACGGACGGTGGCGGGCGGTTGGGTGGTCATCACACAGGGGCAGCGTGGTGACAGACCGGGGCAACTGGCGAGGCAGGCACCATAGGCTGCTCACCACAGCTCAACACAGCATGCATGTAATCTGTCGGGTGGGTGGGCAGGGCTGGGCAGGGGCGGGCAGGGGCGGGCAGGGGCGGGCTGTGGCGGGCGGTGGCGGGCAGGGGCAGGCAGGGGTGAGCAGGGGCAGGTAGGGGTGAGCATGGGCAGGCAGGGGCTGGCAGGGGCGGGGGTGGGCGGTTGGGGTGGTCAGCACCAAGGACACGGGGGCGGCGGGAGCAGCACACAGAGCAGCGCGCGCACGCGCAATGCATGTGGGAATGGGCAGAGCCTAGAGCTGCTGAGAGCCTGGCATCGGTCGTCCCATCCACCGCCATTCTCCCCCGCCGCGACTCGCCAACGCGCGCAGACACACCATCTCAGAAGGATAGCGCCCCGCGAGGGATAGCGTGCCCCCAAGGTTTCCCCCCCGCTGTCCTTTTTCCAAGGGATAGCGGTGTCTCTACCCGATAACTTCCCACAGTCCGCCCCCTTGCCGCTCCCTCACTACCTGTGAGAAGATGAGCACGCGCGAACCGCGCTCCTGCAGTTTGGGCAGCAGCTTGTCGAGCAGGATCATCTTGCCGCTGTTGGTGACAATGTGGTCGCCTGTGGGGAGGTGCGGGTGTGGGTGTTTGTGGACGTGTGGGAGTGTGGGTGGGTGTGGGCAGCGGCTTGCTTGCCGAGCAGGATCACCTTGCCGGAGAGTTGGTGGCGATGGGGTCGCATGCGGACAGACTTGGATGGATGGACATGTATGAATGCATGTGGCTTGAGTGCGTGCCTGGCAAACGCAGAAATACAGCATTGATGGGGCGCATAGCTGGCACCCGGGATGTATGGCGGCCCATCCTCAACTCCCCCCCGGACAGGCACGGGTGCGGGCAAACACACGAATGCAAATGCCACGCACGGCTGCTAGTAGCATGCACATGGGCGTAGCACATGCCACCCACCCGGGATGTAGGGCGGCCCCTCCTCCGCGCCCTCAAACAGGTACGGGTGGTTGCAGCACTTGCGCAGCTGCATGACGACGTTGAGCAGCTTGCCGCGGTCGGCACCGCCCTGCACGCAGCGGTGTGTGTGTGTGTGTGTGTGCATGTGTGTGTGCGTGTGTGTGGGGGGTGAGTGTGTGTCAAGCAGGGTCGGGTGGCATTTGCGCAGCTGCATGGCGATGTTGAGCAGCTAGCTTGCCGCGGTCGGCACCGCCCTGCACGCAGCAGAGGGTGTGTGTGTGCGTCAAACAGGGTCGGGTAGCACTTGCGCAGCTGCATGTCGACGTTGAGCAGCTTGCCGCGGTCGGCACCGCCCTGCACGCAGCGGGGGGGGGGGGAGACAAGAGGG
Organism: Chlamydomonas sp. UWO 241; assembly: GCA_016618255.1. NCBI lineage: Eukaryota > Viridiplantae > Chlorophyta > Chlorophyceae > Chlamydomonadales > Chlamydomonadaceae > Chlamydomonas > Chlamydomonas priscui. Next base: position 686,090 of record VFSX01000024.1, read on the forward strand.
AGAGGGAGGGTGCGTGGCGTGTGTGTGAGCGTGCCCGCTGACATTGATGGGTGAGCCAAACGCCAGCTTGGGTGTGCACAGCCGCGCCAGTCAAACTGACATCCCCAACTAAAACCTGACACACGCAACTGACCGAGGCCCCACCTGCAGCGCCTCTGCGTCCTTCTGAAGCAGGCTTTCAAACAGAACCCCACAACAAGAAGTTTCAAAATCGCTACCGTACGCGCAGTTTGCCTTTGCGAATATGTTTTTTTACCCTCCCGCAATACTGAAAACGACACAAACGCGTTTTTGCGATTTTCGACGTCAAATCGATTGAGAACGACAAAAAACGACCCCCGCGGGCGATTGAACAATGTTGTTTTACCCCCCCCCCCCCCCCCCGGCGAAGGCTAACGATGGCGTACGGTATTTAGAGTTTTACAGTTTCAAAAACACTATTTCGTTGTAGCGTCACCCAAATGCCACTCCTGAATAAAACAACTCAGCCCCACCTGCAGTGCCTCCTGGGGCGTCCTTCTGCAGCAGCCCCGCGTAGCACTTGCGCTGCATCAAGAGCTGGCGTATCTGGGCTGAAGCTAGTAAGGAAGCCCTATTTTACAGTCGCAGACTTAACTACACAGGCGGGGTGTAGCTCAACCACCGACCCACCTGCAGCGCCTCCACGTCCTTCTGCAGCAGGCCCGCATACCACTTGCGCTGCATCTCAGTCATGCCGATCTTGAGAATCGTCTCCTTCTTGGGAGGCAGGCTCTTCTCGACGTCGCTCTTGATGCGGCGAAGCAGGAAGGGGCGCAGGACCTGGCGCGGGCGCAGGAGGGTGGGGGAGAGAGTGGGAGAGAGTGAGTGTGTGAGTGTGAGGGAGAGTGAGTGTGGGAGAGAGAGGAAGTAACAGGGCTCTTCATGTCACTCTTGATACGGCGAAGCAGGAAGGGGCGCAGCATCTGGCGCGGACGCAGAGATGGGAAGGGATATAGAAGGTTGAGGAGAGAGGGTTGAGCAGGAGGGCAGGTCGTCAGGCCCCTAGGCAGGCTCTTCTCGACCCAGGGCGGCGAAGCAGGAAGGGGCGCAGCACGTGCAGAAGGGGGGAGGGCGAGTGTCAAACAGTTAGGGTGCCAGGGCTTGGGGTCGGCACGAACGAGCACACCTGTCATATTGTGCAGCTGCCTGACCACCTTCGCCTCCTTCTCTTTGCCCCATCCCCATCCCTCCCTCCCTCTCCTACTCTCTCTCAACACACACACACACACACACACACAAACGCACCTAGTGCAGCTGCCCGACCACCTCCTTCTCTTCGCCCCATCCCCATCCCTCCCTCTCTCCTACTCTCTCAAAGCGCACGCACGCACGCACGCACGCACGCACACACACACACGCACCTTGTGCAGCTGCCCGACCACCTCCGCCTCCTTCTCCTTGCCTCCGTCGCCCAGTGAGAACCAGTCGTCGAACTTCTCTGCGGAGCTGAAGACCTCTGGGAGCAGGAAGTTGAGGAGCGCCCACAGCTGCAAGGGAGGAAGGGGCGGGGCAGCGGAGGAGATGGGCATTTGTTAGGAGGCCTCCTGTAGACAGCAAGGAGTTGGAGCAGCAGGCAGTAGGAGATTGAAGAGTGCCCAGAGCTGCAACGGGGGGAGGGTGGGGCAGCGCGGGAGATGGACATTTGTGAGTCAGACGACAGCAAGGAGGCAGCAGGAGGTTGAGGAGCGCCCAGGGCTGCGGGAAGAGAAGGGAGGAAGAGCAGTAGGAGAGGTTGAGGGGGCCTGGGGTTCAGGGGCCTAGGCGAGGGGGCGAGTTGGGCAGCAGGTGGCGAGAGGGAAGTGAGTAGGCAGTGGCAGAAGGGAACGGGGCGCAGAAGAAGGCGGTACGACGCCGCACGGTGCGCACGCCCACACCGCACACAAGCACAAGGGCAAGCATCAGGTGTGCGCGCGCCGCGCGCAGGCTGCGTTGCAGCGGCGTGCGGGTGATGATCAGCCGGTTATTGATACGCTCAGCAACAACAACAGCAACAGCAGCAACACGACGCAGCAACAGCAACAACTGTCGCATCTCGTGCAGGTTGCTCTGCAGCGGCATGCCCGTGATGAGCAGCCGGTAATTGGTGCGCTCAGCAACAACACGCACTGCAGCAACAGCAACAACAGCAACAACAACAGCAACAGCAATCGCAACAGCAACAACAGCAACAACAACAGCAACAACATGCACAGCAGCAACAGCAACAGCAACAGTCGCACCTCGTGCAGGAGGTTCTGCAGCGGCGTGCCCGTGATGGGTAGCCGGTAGTTGGTGTGCACAACAAAAGCAGCAACAGTCGCAGCAGCAACAACAACAACAGCAGCAGCGGCAGCAGCAACAGCAACAGCAGCAGCAACAGCAGCAGCAACAACAACGGCAACAACAGCACCTCTGCCATGTTCTTCTGCAGCACCGACCCCTTGGGGCCCGTCTCTGCTCCACCGACAGCTGCCACGCAGCTACCATGCAGCTACCACGCACCTCGTGCAGGTTGTTCTGTAGCGGCGTGCCCGTGATGAGCAGCCGGTAGTTGGTGCGCAGCAGGCGGATGGACAGCGACAGCCGGCTGTTCTCGTTCTTGATGCGGTGAGCCTCGTCGATGATGACGTAGCGCCAGAAGAACTGAGAACGGGGGGTGGGTGGGGGGAGCAGGGCTTATTGATGAGGATGACACCATCCATGATGTCCATCTGATGATGGATGTGAACTGTCAGGGACACCGCAACAGGCGTAAAGCGCCAGAAGGACTGCGCACAGGGTGTGCGTGTGTGCGTGCGTGTGTGTGGGGTGGGGAGGGGGGGCATTAGGGTTAAAAGGCCTCGACCTCAGCCTGCCGGCCTCAGTCTCGATGTGTACCGTCGTGACACGCTCATTCGGGGGTACGATCTTTGAGGGGCTAGGAAAACAGCCGGCTCTAGTGATACCAAAGACACGGGTTTGGGGGTGATGTTGATGGATGCTTCAGTCAGGGACACCACTACAGGCGCATTAAACCGTGATCGGCGCACAGAGCCCAAGCACCCAGCAGGGAGAGCTGGCTACTGGCGGTAGGGGACCACCGAAATGCCAGTCTCAACAGAGCGTGGGCGCATCCCATTATTAGCACATAAACATGCACGCTCGGCGGAGCGTATGGGAGGGGGGGAGTGCGCATGCGCGTGAGCGAGCACGGCTGGTGTGGGGTACTCTGCCACACCTTTCGATAGTATGCCTTTTCCTTGATCATCACACACACACACACACACATACAAATCGTCTCACACACACGCACACACACACACACACCTTGCGGTTCCTTGATGGTCACACACCCACACACACACACCATCTTACACACAACAGGCACACACCCACACACTCACCTTTCGGAAGTATGCCTTCTCCTTGATGATCATTTCGTACGACGTGACCACTGCGTCAAACTTGCCGGGCGCAAAGCTGGTCTGCTTGAGGCGCTCCTGCGGTCGGTGTAGGGCAGTGGTGTCATTAAGGAAACCGAGAATGTACTGTTCGCCCCCGCAACATTGGAGGGAACATGTCGAATTGCCCCCGCAGGAGACGTTTTCTTCGCGAAAAGTGTGAGAAATTCCCGAGATTTGCCCCCGCAGTTTCTCCCCAACTTTCCCGGTGTGCCCCCGCAGCGGAGGCTGCGGGGGCTGCGGGGGCGCTAATGACACCACTGGTTTGGGGTGTGGACGGTGTGAACGGTGTGTGTGTGGGGGCACTGGGCGTGGGCAGTACCCCCTGGTGTGGGGGAATTGACTGGGCGTGGGCAGTGACTAGTGCCAAACTTGTCGGGCGCTTAAGCTGGTCGCCTTGAAGCGCTCCTGTAGTGTGGATGGTTGTGGACGGTGTGAGTGGGGGGGGGGGGGAGGGGAGGTGGTGTGGTGTGTACATGTGTGCGCAACATGACGCGTAACATGACATGTCGAAACTGCCGGGAGCCAAGGCCGCCAAGACCGCCTCTTGACGGCGCGTCTCCGGCCCCTGGAAAAAAGTCACTGACGTGGCGCCATGATGCCGACAAACTGCTTGACGTCTGCGCTGGCGGCTGAGCGAACACAAGCACACACACGCACACGCATACTGGGCGCTGGCGAAGACACAGGTCGCATACATCATTACTGGTGTCACACAGACTGTAATATCCATCATCACCATACACACATACGCACACGCACACACACCCAAAGGAAGCAACTCTCTGAGACCGTTCCCAATCAGGACTGGTCCAACCACGCCCCCCCCCCCGCACCCACCCTCTCCTCCACCGGCCCGATGAACTTGGTGACGCGGATGATGGGGCAGAACTTCTTGAACTCGTTGCACCAGTTTCCGAGCGTTGACTGCGGTGCGTGCGTGCGTGCGTGCGTGTGTGTGTGTGCGTGCGTGTGTGTGCGTGTGTGTGTACGCGCGTGTTAGGAGGGGCGGATGGACAGGGCACCACCGCTCGTTTCCGAGCGCTGGCTACGGTGCGTGCGTGCGTGCATGCACGTGGGTGAGTGAGCGTGTGCGTGTGGCACAGGAACACGGTCTGTGTGTATGTGACACTTATGGGCCCTCTAGTGGCTCTGCCTGTGGAACTGCATTACACCCTGTGACAGTGTGAATGTGTGCAACAATTGTATGTGCGTGCCTGCCCCAGTTCAGACAAGCACAGCACGACTTCTCTTTACATTGGACACGATGATCAGGTGCGGTCTGTTGGTGCAGCTTGTGCACGGAAAAAAAAACAGCAGCAGCAGCAGCAGCAACAGCAGCACCCCCACCACCACAACATCGTCTCGAGGGTGCCCTCTTTACCTTGGACACGATGATCAGGTGCGGCCTGTTGGTGCAGCTCGTGCAGAAACAAACAAGCACCAGCAGTAGCAGCACCACCACCACCACCCGCCACCACAACATTGTTTAAGGGTGCCCTCTTTACCTTGGGCACGATGATCAGGTGCGGCCCGTTGATGCAGCTCGTGCACACACAAACCAGCAGCAGCAGCAGCAGCAGCAGCAGCAGCAGCGTAGCAGCAGCAGTAGCAGCAGCGTAGCAGTAGCAGCAGCAGCACACACACACACCCCACACACAACATCGCGACGTAGTTGCCCTCCTTACCTTTGGCACGATGATCAGGTGCGGCCCGTTGATGCCGCGGAACTCGCGCAGGTACGCAATCAGGCTGATCGTCTGGAGCGTCTTGCCCAGGCCCTGCGTGGTTGATGGGGAGGAGGCACGGTCGATGGGGGAGGAGGCATAAATGAAGGAGGAGGAGGTACGGCCGATGAGGGAGGAGACACGGTCGATGGGGGAGGCACGGTTGATGGGGGGAGGAGGCACAGTCCATGGGAGGCACGGTCCATAGGGGAGGAGGCATGGTCGATGGGGGAGGAGGCATGAATGACGGAGGAGGCACGGTCGGTGGGGGGGGAGGCGCGGTCGATGGGGGAGGAGGCATGAATGAAGGAGGAGGCGCGTTCGATGGGGGGGAGGCACGGTCGACGGGGGAGGAGGCACGATGATGGGAGAGGAGGCTTGAATGAAGGTGGAGGTGTCACGCACGACCGATGGGAAAGGGGACATGACCGATGGGGTGAAGGCGCAATCGATGGGGGGAAGCACGGGGGGGCAGAAAAGAAAATACTGGAACACATGGTACAAAAAAAAACGACCCCCCCCCCCCCCCCCCCATCTCACAAAGTACGCCATGCATGGAGCCGGGACCAATGCGCATGGCTTCCTTACAGTGAGGGCTGTCCATCGCAATGTCTTAGTCGCCGGCAGATGGCCAAAATCACCCCCAAAATCTAGCCATTCCATGGCTTAGTCGGCGGGCACCAAGGAGTGTGGACCCTCCAGTTCACACTTTCCAGGCAGATTCAGGGTTGACTCTCCTGAGGTGTTATGCTGTGCTCTCCAAGAAGATCCAGATGGCGTCGGTCTCATCTCAATCCATGAAGGTTGTTAAAATTGCTTGTGGGCACTTCGTGCACCGAAGGGAGCACGCGGGGGAGTTGGGGCGTTGAGGGGGTGTTACCCCCCACCCTATAACTCAGGGTCACTTCTTGGAGTGGATTTGTGCTCCTCTCATCAAGGCGGTTCCAATGGTGGTTTTCCCATCCAAAACCGCCCCCTAGAAAGAAAGTGCTGAACCCCCCGAAGAAAGCTCTGGACCCCCCCCCCTACCCCAACTTTGAGCCCTCATATCTCGGCCCCCAGGTGTCCTCATTCAAAAAATCCGATGGTTTGGGAACATTCACAGCAAGGAGACAAGATTCCAGCTTGTGTTCCATTTCTTGAGTTTTCTGCCCCCCCCCCTTGGGGGAAAGGCACAATGGATGTAGGGGGGGGGCAGCGAGAGAGGCACGAGGAGCGAGCGCCCGCCACCAGGCGCGGCTCGCACACGCAAGCAGCAGCGGCAACAGCAGCGGCAGTCGAGCCCCCCCCCCCCAACACACACACACACACACACACCATGCACACGCAACCCACCATATCTCTGCCAGGATTACGTTGACTCCGTTGTCGTACACGTGGAGCATATCCAGTTTAGGCTCTCCCCCTACCCCCCACCACCACACACACACGCACCACACACATGCACACGCACGCCACACGCCACTGCCACAACGCACCATCTCATCTGCCAGGATTCCGTTGACTCCGTTGTCGTACAGGTGGATCATCCAGTTAAGGCCCTGGAGCTGGTACTCGCGCAGCGTGCCGCCAGTGATCAGAGACGGCTGGGCCTGCGCGTGCATACAAGTTGAGTGGGTGTGGGTGTGAGCGCGTTCGTGGGTGAGGGAGAGGAAGAGAGAGCAGGGCCGCCAGTGATGCAGGGACGGATGCATAGGAGGGACGGCTCATACGGTATGATTTCAGCATACGGGGTGGGTGAGGGCGTGGCGAGTGGGCGCATGTGCGAGTACGTGAGAAAAATATTGTGTGTGTGCGCGCGATGCGTGCTGTGTGACGACAGCGTGCGTGCGGGTGTCGAGCACAGTCACGTGCCTGCACCCGGTGCCCCGCATTGTCGCCCCCCTCCTCCTCGTCCTTGAGCAGCTGCGCGTCCTCGTCCTCCTCGTCGTGCGCGTGGCGGCCCTTCTTGCCGCCCTTGGCGGTCTTGCTGCTGCGGGGGGGGGGAGGAAGGTGGAGACGGGGTGTGGGGTGGGGGGCGTGAGGGTTTGAAAGGCACAAGGCGTGGCGGTGGGCTCTGCCTGCCGCTTACGTTTGCCATGCAAGTGTCTGCGCAAGGAGTCCAGGAGGCAAGGCGGAGCGGAGCGAGCTGTGCGTGTGAGCGCGCGCACACACCTGCCGGCATCGGGCGACGCAAAGTGCTGGAAGATCTCCGCCTGCTTCAACAGGAACTGCATCCTGGACTTGCCGCGGGCGGCCTGCGGGGGCGGACACCCATGCGTGCCATGCGGTCACGCAGGCCCCATCAAGCGCGCGTGCGAGGGCTGTCGGCGGTGGGTGACCAGTGGTGACCACCATGCCATGCCATACACTGCGCACTTGCATGGAGTTTGCTTGCATGTGAGGACAACACCAACCTCGCAAGACTCTGCGCTGCCTGTGTCAAACTTCAGCTTCTCTGCCATGTCGCGCTTGGCCTGCGCCCGCTGCTTGAGGCGCAACTTCTCCGCCTTGGCAATCGCAGCGACCGCGCCGGCCTCGTCCTGCCCCAAGCAGTGTGCATGGCGCGCATGCAACGTCAAACACGGCCCTGCAAACACCACTGTACCGTATTACATCGTGTACAATGTGGCTGGGTGCAGCGCATGCGGGTCGACAGACAGTGTCTCAGATCGCGCGTATACCTCCTCTTCGTCCTGGTCTTCCGGCTCCTCCTGATCATCATCCTCCATCGCATCGCCCCCCTCCTCCTCCATGAGCTTCAGCTCCTCGGCGTCCAACTCCACCTCCTCGACGGTGGCGCTCATCGTGAACAAGGTTCAAAAAACAAAAAACAAACACGTTCAAGGTAACTCGGGCTTGCACCTCGCCGGTCCACTAGGAGCGCAACTAGCTGTAGCAGGATGATGTAGAGGCTTTGCGGGTGCTAGGCGTTGCAAATTGAAGCGAGACCAAGAAGTGTGTCCTTCACACCCATCATATCCCGCCTCCGTCCTCTGACGGCCATCCAATCCTCGTCTAGCCTAGCTTAGTGGGCATCAATCCTCCCCGCCGCACAGCGGGCGAACATCCACCATATTGTATCTCCTGGTTGTTGGCGTATTGTTGGCAGCTCAGCGTCAGTTGCGGGGGTGGGGCCGGGACCGGGCGCAAGGGTTTTGTTCCTGCAGCTCCGTGCGTGCGCCTCCCCAGGCTCTCATCTGCACGCCATCGCACGGCACTCGTTGAGCTCGATCGATCGAGAGCTGGAGCGTGTGGCGGGCTTCAGCGGGCGGCCGATCGAACACAACTCGCACCCTCGCGGTGTTCAGCCCCCCGAGCCGATGACGCGGGGGGGCCAGGGCACAGGGTGTGATCGTGAGGGAGGCCCAGGAGGAGGGGGCAGGGAGGGGCCGCGGCGCTCTGTGCGGCGCGGGGGCAACACGCCAAGCATGCAGCGGGGCGCCCATGACAGCGGGGACGGCAGCGGGGATGGCAGCGGTTGGGGCAGCACACACAATGGTGGCCGGCAGAAGCGTACAGTGTCCGACATGCTGGGCACGGGTGCGCCAGTTGCTGATGATGATGCCGCCGGAGACGCCGAGGAGCCGGCCGCGTCGCCAGAGGGGGGTGGGCAGGCACAGCTAGGCGCACCACCACCACCGGCCGATGACCCAGCGCCACAGAAGCCCGCGCATGACCCCATGCAGGCAAGCGGGAGGGGGGGGTGCACGCGGCGCAGCCCCGTTGTCGTGTGCGCGAGTCGCTCAACGTGCCCATGCCACCGGTGCTCCTCCCCACTTACACGCCCTCTTGTTGCTGAACCTGCTCTGTGCTGACCCTGCAGGTGGACAGAGACGACCCGGCGCCCATCAGCATCAAGACTGAGGCCGAGACGTCTCACGCGCTTGCGTTTCGGAGGCCCCCCATAGTCAAGCTGGATCCGGAGGCCGCGCCGGGCGGCGGCGGTAGCGGCGCAGTGCCCGAGCCACTACCGCCCGCGCCCGACGTGCCCGCGCTGTGCAGGAGCAACAGCGCAAGCGAGTGCCTGGTGCCGGCGGCCGCGTGTCCGTCAGCCAGCGGCGACGTGTGCTCTCCTCAGCAGCCGCAGCTGCTCTCTCCTGAGCAGGCGCAGCCCTCACCACAGCAGCAGCAGCAGCAGCAGCAGGTGCAGCAGCAGGCGCAGCAGGCGCAGCAGGCGCAGCAGGCGCAGCCGAGGGGTAACCATGTGCGCAGCCTCAGCTCCCACGAGGCGGCTGCACTGCAGCGCTCATCAAGCGATGCACAGTACGTCAAGTGGCTTGCCAGTCAGAGGGTTGCCAACCAGAGCGAGCCTGGTGGCAGCGGCGGTGGCGGCCTTGCCGCCGATGTCTGCCACGGTGGTGGCCTGCCGCTGCCCGCTGCCCTCGGTGGCGTGCGGCGTCCACCGGGGCTGCTCGCTGGGCACACGCAGCCACTGCCCCGCTGCGCGTCCGATGCCGCGTACTACCCGCACCTGGTGCCCATCGCGGCCACCTCCCCAGCGCGCCAGCCCCCGACGCCCATGCAGGTTGCACTGGGACGCGTGCTGCAAGAGGACGCCGCCACCAAGCAAGGCGCGCTGCCGGGGCTGCCCCAGGTGGTGCCGGGGCGCGTGTTGGCGCAGCAGCGGGCGCCAGCAGGCGTGCCGGCGGTCGGCCAGCTGTACGCGCAGCAGCAGCAGCAGCAGCAGCAGCAGGGTGGGTGGCGGGCCGAGGGCATGGCGGAGAGCGCGCAGAGCATGGCTGCACGCGAGGCACGTGCGCGCGCGGCAGACGAGCAGGCAGCAGCAACGGCGGTCGGTGGCAGCGAGACACGGTCGGCTGTGGCGCACAGCAGCTGCGTGGCGCCGGCGGGGAGCGATGGCGCAGCGTGCGCGGTGCCGGCGGTTCAGGTGAGCAGCGCAGGTCACAAGTCTGCTTGCACTCACTTCACCCGTGTGCTGGTGCCCATCGCGAAGCCTGCAGCGCGTGCGCCCACTCGCACCCAAGCACGCTCACTCGCCCGTATGCGCCCGCTCACTCGCTGCTCATGTTGTTGTGCTGTGCTGTGTTGTGCTTTGCTGTGACAGGAGGTGGAGCAGTCGGGCATCGCCCTGATGCTGACAGGCGGCGCGGGGACTGGCGAGCAGCTGGATGGCGCGCATGCGTCTGCTTGGGGCAGTGGCGTGCACGAGCACGCAGAGCAGTGCAGCGAGTGGCGCCACATGGGAGGCGCAGGCGCAGGTGGGGTAGGGCCACGCCTGCTCTCTGCTCTGCTCGCCTCGCCTCTGCACGCCTCTGCTCTGCTCGCCTCTGCTCGCCTCTGCTCTGCTCTGCTCTGCTCTGCTCTGCTCTGTTCTGCGCTGCGCTGCGCTGTTTTGCCCTGTCCTGCTCAGATCAGACCAGTCCTGTTTATAGGCTCAGATAAACTATCATGTAGTATTGATACTCAGTTCAGGGGGGGGGGGGAAATCGTTTTTTTCAGGCCCAGCGTTGCATTATGTTCATAACGGGCCTGGACGCCCCCCCCCCCCCCAAGTGCACCCAGACCTTATCTGCTGGAGCTGAAACTTGGTGGGCAGCTTCATGACATTGTTCTCATTCCATCGCACTATTTGAGATGCTGTACAATCCAATCCTGTTTTTTTTTAACGTTGGGTCTGTTTCTAACTTCCTTGCCCCCCCCTGCTGCAGTTGATCAACTGTTTGCCCATCTAACTCCACCATCTAACCCTCGTGCCTCCGCACCGCACAGGTTCTGAAGCCGTGTGCGCCGATGCCACAGCAGCCGCACTCGACCTGCTGGCCCAGCTGGGGGGCGACATCGGCGGCTCTGGAGGCTGCAACAGCGGCGGCGGCGGTGGCGGCGGTGGCGGCCTCGGCATCGATGGGCTCTCCCTGGGTGGCGGTGGTGGCAGCGCGCAGCCGCACCACCACTACCCTGCAGTGCCTGGATGCTCCACCCCTCAACACCACCACCACCAGCCGCACCAGAACGGCTTCTTCACGCAGCACGCCAGCCACCACAACACCCACGCCACCGGCGCGCCGCCCCACGCCCACGGCCTGACAGGCTACGGCAGTGCCCCGGCCGCTCTCCACTCCTCACAGCAGCAGCCGCTGCTCGGCCGCCCAATCGCCCACGGACACCAGGCGTACGCAGCGTGCATGCGCAACGGCCACAACGGTCACCACATGGCCGCGCAGCTCCACGGCAGCGGGGGCAGCGGAGGCAGCGCCAGCTTCTTCGTGCCTACTGCAGAGGGCTTCAGTTTCGGCGCGGCGTGGGGTGTGCCAGTGGCGTACCCAGTGGGTCAGGGGCGGGGAGGGGGGGGGCTCAGTGGGGCTCAGAGGGGCATGCGGGAAGAGGGTGAGGGATACGGTGAGCCTGGGGCCCTGTGTGCTGGCTCTTTGACTCTCCCAGTGTGGGTGGGGGAAGGGAGCAGGCGCGAACGCGACGCACTTTGATGTGCACGCACGTACACACACATGCACGCACAGGCGTCCAACAAGACTGTAAAATGACCACCTACGCAAACGCACACGCGCGCAGGTGCCGTCGCACAGCGCGCCGCCCGGCAGCGACGGCGGTGTGAGCGTCGGCGGGCTGTGGGGCTCGCCGCACGCGCTCATGCGGCACGGGAGCCACGCTGACGTGACGTTTGGTGCCGACGGCATGGGCGGGCAGCGCCCCAACCGCCGACAGAGTCACCGCGCCAGCCGCGAGAACCTGCCGCGCCCGACCGTCAACGCGCTCAAGCGCTGGATGTTTGAGCACGTGGCGCACCCGTACCCGACTGAGCCGGAGAAGGCCACGATCTGCCAGGCGAGTACTGTCGTGTGCGTGCGTGCATGCATCACGTGCGTGCGGGTGGGCAGGGTGGGTGGGTGGGTGGGGAGCTCAGATCTGCCAGGAGGGGAATGTTGTGTGCGTGGTGCATGCATCACGTGCGTGCGGGTGGGCAGGGAGGGTGGGTGGGGAGCTCAGATCTGCCAGGACGGTACTGTTGCGTGCGTGTGTGCGAGCGTGCATTACGTGCGTGTGGGCTGGGAGAGGGCGGGGATCTCAGATCTGCCAGTCGGGTGCTGCTGTGTGTGTGCTTGCATCACGTGCGCGTGTGCTGGGATATGGAGGGGAGCTCCACACCAAATCGAGGCACAATCACAAGCACGTGTGCGCCTGAGCGTCGCTCTGACTTTGTCCGCCCGCGAGCGCGCGCACGCAGGAGCTTGGGCTGCAGCTCGTGCAGCTGAACAACTGGTGGGTGGTGACGCACGCGCGCTCAGCTGATGCATGCCCCTGCTTGCCAAAAACCAGTGCGCAGTGCTCCTATTTGCAGCCGCGGAATCGAGGCCCATGTGTGTGTGCCCTTCTGCCCTGTCCTGCTCCCCGTGCTCCCTGCTCTCCTCCTGCCACCGCCCTGCCCTTTGATTGCGTGTGTGCTGCACGTGCACGTGCGCGCGCGTGTGTGCCTGTGTACGTGCCCATGTGTGTGTGCGCGCAGGTTCATCAACTCGCGCGTGCGCATCTGGAAGCCGCTGGTGACCAAGGCGTTTGAGGCGCAGGCGCCGCTGCTGGTGCAGCGCGCGCAGGTATGGCTTCACACAAGCACGCAGACAAGAGGCGATGACACACGCGTGCGCCCACTGCTCTCTCCCTCTGCCTTGCTCAAGCCTGACATGTGCACCATCGGCAGCGCTGCCTCGCCCCAGGCACTCACACGCGCGCTTTGGTCCACGCACGCACGTTCGTGCATCGGATGATGTGCTCTGATTGTGCGTTTCTGACGACGCCCTGAGTACAGGTGGCGGGTGACGCCGTGCTGCTGAGCAAGCTGGAAGAGGCACGCTCCAACTCGGCTCAGCAGCTGGCGCTCCTGCAGGCGGACACGGCCGCGGCGCAGGTGCGTGTTTGTGTTTGCACCCGCCTGATGGGTGGTGGTGCCCATGAACACTGGTATTGCGCGCGCACGTGCGTGTACACACACTCTGTCTTCTTGGATCAAGTGCACATTAAAGGTTTGCAGACAAGAACAGAAATCCAAAGGGGCTGCGCAAGCTGCCAGCCTGCGCAGCAACGTCACCTAGCGATGCGCTCTCCAGAGAGGTCCCCCTCGCCCACACACGTGCTCACAGGCACTGGAGGAGTGCGCGACCGAGGCCCAGCGCGAGATGGACGCCGCCATCAAGGCAGAGGCTCTCAGGCGCAGCCAGCCGAGACAGCGGAAGAAGAAGGCGGTCGTGGCCGCAGGCGCTGAGCCGGAGGCCACGTGAGCATAAGGCGTGCCACGATGCGGGGGAGGAGGGGGGGGTCGCACAAGAAGCGTGCAGAGTTGAGAGAGGAGCGTACGGGGGCTCCTGTTTTGAGAGAATGCCGGCGCGGCGGCCTACAAGCCATAGTTGCGAGGAATGGCGGGGCGTGTCAGCGTCGGCTACGGTTGGCGTTGAGGCAGTTGAGAGAGCGGAGCCCTTCCCACCTAATTTTCCACCACGTTCATGTCGTCTGTTGCTCGCGGTCTCGAGTGTTTTAGAATGAGCGCGCATGGGGCGGTTGCTAGTAGTAGGCCCCCCGTCACGTTGTTGTGTTGCGGCGCGGCGCGGCAGCTGACTCAAAGAAAGATAGTCTACAGCGTTTCAGCGCGCGACTCGAAGAGAGATTTTACAAGGCGGGCAGTCAACCCTGTCGTCAACCTGCCTGCATGGGCGTCTACGCGTCCTTGAATTGGAAAGGGGGGACTAGTCAAAGTTCAGTGCAGAGTGGTCAGGGAGAGGCCAATCTACGAAAGACAGTGTCGGTGTAGGTGGTGGTGGTGGTAGTGGGTGGGTGGGGATACGAAAGTCGACGGGGAGAGCCAGAGACGGGTGACGCCCGTCCCTGGTGATGTGGGATGCTCAGCGCGCCGGGGGGCACATTGTTCAAGTGCACACCTGACTTTGCTGCGACCGGATCTGTGCGCAACAGCGCTCACTCCAGCTGGGTGCTCTCACGAGTGTGGGCGGTGCAGGTGCAGGTGCAGCACCCCTCACGACTCGCACTGGCAGGAGCTCAGCTCAGCTGACGGTGCGCCCGTACGCGATGCCCGCGATGTACAGGTTCTTGGACCACTTCTCCTTGGCGTGCGACGACGGGAACGCCGACGTGCGCAGCGTCTCCTGCGTCTCGTCGACGGGGCGGCGGCGCGGCACGGAGACGACAAACGCCGCCTGGTCTGGCGTCGCGGCGCACGCGGTGATGCGGAAGCCTGCGTCCCAGCGCCTGTGGATGCCCTCTGAGGGGTACTGGAAGTCGAGCTCCATGCACTGGTCGACAAAGCCTGCGTTGCGCGACATGACGACCGCCCAGCGCGTGTGCGACGTCGCCATGGTCGTGACGTAGAAGCCCTCCTTCCACTTCTTGTTGATCCACTTGAACGGGAACGAGTCCGACACCTTGTACGACTGCTGCGTGTACGGCGTGCCCTTGGACATGACCACGATCGAGTTGCTCGTCATCGAGCCGGCCATGCCGGTGATGTAGAAGCCCTCCTCCCACTTCTCCAGGATCCACTCCTTGGGCAGGAACGCCGTGCTCAGGTTGTACACCTGTGCCGAGAAGCCTGTGCCCGTGTCCATGATGAGCGCCCACAGCTCCTGTAAGCACGAGACAGACGAGATGAACAGCCCGTCGTCGTTGCCCTTCTCCACGTGCTGCTCCACGCGCGTGTTGGCTACGTTGTAGTGGTAGCGCTGCTTCATCGGCCGGTGGGCGTTGTACACGCTGATCCACTGCGTCGCAGGCAGGCCCAGCCGGATCTTCTTCTTCGGTCCCTCATCCAGCACGTCGTCTGCCTCGCGGCCGCGCTTCTGCCCGATCTTTGCCGCGCCCTCGATCTGGATCGGGCGCTGGCCAGCAGGTCCGACGAGGTCGGCAAACAGGCGCATGAGCGCGTCGTACTTTGGCTCCTCGTCGAACTTAAGGTTGACGACTGCCTCTGTGAACTGGCGGAACGCGGGCGGCGTGTAGCGGCACAGCAGCTCGCCGCCCGACGCCATCTTCTTCTTGCACACCATGTAGCCCTTGTTGTCGCCCTGGTAGCCCTGCCACGGCAGGCGGCCCTTGAGCAGGAACACCAGCGTGTACGCGAGCGACTCAAGGTCGTCGCGCCGTGACGCTGTCCGCCCGAGGTGCGCGTGCACAGACGCGTAGCGCACTGTGCCCCTGAACACGTCTGGCCGCTGGTCGTACTCCACGTGCGTGCCGCACACGGGGTCCTTCCAGCGCGTCGCGAGCCCGAGGTCCAGAAGGTACAGCAGCTTCTCGTTTGGGCTGCCAGCCTGCCCCATCAGGAAGTTCTCGGGCTTGACGTCGCCGTGCACGTAGCCCTTGGAGTGGAGCTCCTTGAGTATCGAGAGTGCCTCCATCGCGATGCACGCGACCATCTCCTGCGACATCGCCTGCCCGCTCTGGTTCCACACGTCCCACAGGCTCGGCCCCAGCATGTCCATGACCATGATGTAGTAGTCACCTTGGCGGCCCTTGTAGTGGACCTTTGGGATGCCGTGCACACCACCGAGGGAGTTGTAGACAGACCACTCGTACGGCGGCCCGTAGTTACAGCCTTTGCTCGAGCGGTGCTCAAACTTGAGCGCGACGTAGTTCGCCTGCGACCCGTCCGTCTGTTTGCTGGGGACGACTCGCCGCCCGACGTACACCTGCCCAAAGCCTCCCTTGCCCAGCTTGCGCTCCACAAAGTACTCGGGCACGCCACCCACTTGAATCTTGTCAGGGATCGGGGCATCAGGGACTGGCGCGTCCTCGGCAGCCTTGGCCGGCTTGGCCTCCGGCGCCTGCTTGTCCTTGTCCACCTGGCCGCCATCGTCCTTGCCCTTCATGGCTCACACGTGTGTTGCAGACTCAAATACTCGAGGCGCCAGCTTGCGGCACTCGGCAGGGAACTTGTCGGCGTGCGCCCTCGCGCAGCTGCGTGCGCATGGGGGAGGGAGGGAGGAAGGGAGGGAAGGGATGGTGAGGGTAGCGCCGCGCAGGGGGCGTCGCACCCAAGCATTCTTTGCTCCCGTCTCTCTCTCTTCCCCATCCCGCACGCGCGCGCGCACACACACACACAGCAAGGGGGCGCACGCCAGCATTCTCCGCTCCCATCTCTCCCCCCTCCCACACGAACACACACACACACACACACACACACACACACACAGTGGCAGCAGAGGGGCACCAAGGCAGACACACCTGGCGCAGAAGCGGCGCGCGTAGAAAAGGGAGCAGCCGGCGCCCGTGCAAACAATTGCGCCGCACAGGGAGCAGTTGCCGCCCAGGCAGAGCGGGCGCACGCGCGACGCGTTGGGGTCGGGCAGCAGGTAGCAGTCGTCCAAAAACCTGCGCCACGTGCGTGTGCGTGTCGTTGAGAATGCGAGCAGCGCAGGCGTG
The DNA here is from genome assembly GCA_016618255.1 of Chlamydomonas sp. UWO 241. Classification (NCBI taxonomy): domain Eukaryota; kingdom Viridiplantae; phylum Chlorophyta; class Chlorophyceae; order Chlamydomonadales; family Chlamydomonadaceae; genus Chlamydomonas; species Chlamydomonas priscui. The sequence goes on from VFSX01000024.1 coordinate 702,639, forward strand.
ATGTGTGCGTGCGCAAGGAGGGCCTGTGTGCCAAGCGTGTTTGCAATCGCATGGGGCGTTGTATGCGTTGACACAGCCCCCAACACACAACAGCATCAGCGTCTGCTGTGCAGCATGTGGCTGGCGCACGCACGGAGGCCCTGTGTGCCCATGTGCCGTGCACGGCTGCCGGCATGGGCTGTGATGCGTGCGTGCATCAGAGCGCATGGACCCAGCCCAAGCTCACAACAACTCCCGCGACCAGCATTCACACGCATGTGGCCACTGAGCGCGCGCATGGAGGTCCTGTGTGCACATGCGTGCATGGGTGTGCATGGATGCATCAGAGCGTCCACTCACACTATCTTACTGTCCTCGTCGTTCGCAGCTAGATGCCTTCCAACGTCAGATCCTGGGGGCGGCGCGGTCGATAGCGAGCGCCCGTGGACCGTGTAGGGCGCAGAAAATTTACACACAGAACAGAGGAAGACCTTGGCGGGAGGAGGTTGGCCGTCAGTCATACGCAGGCACCAGCCACCCTCGTAAATGACACACCGAGAAACGCCTCTGTGTGAGTGCGCGGTGTGTGCTGAGGGTCAAAAGTGTTGCCAACCTGACTCACACTTAACGCTGGGACTGCTCAAACCCAGAGTAAACTGAATAGCTGGGCTGTTTCCATCTAGAAGCCTGGCTGGAGCTCTGCTGCATGCCCTACCTGGGGCCAGCCCATGTAGTCTGCAACGCATGCCAGCGCACGAAGCAAAGCACAGGCCAGCTGCTGGCACCGCGCTGAGCAGGAGCGCAGCACGCACGCTGTCATGGCGGAGGGACCCCTGGGGGATATCATTGGCGCCAACTATGCTGCACTAGCAGACAAGCGGCTCGACGAGCTGGTGAGCAGCAGAGCGGCCTGCGGAGGCATGCGGCCTGCGGCACATGTGTGCGCATGGGGAGGGCGCCATGCGCACACACGCTTGCATGTGCTGAGCCCAATGCATGCCCGATGCATGTGTCACGACCGCGCAGCTGCTGGCAGGCACCCACGACTCAGGTGCGTATCAGCTCCTCCCTGCGGGCACGCTCCCCGCGGGTCCGGCCTGGCAGCGCGCGCTTTGCGCGGCTGTGCAGTCGGTTGCTGCGCCGTGCGCGGCACCGTGGGTGCTGACTCAAACCACGGGTGTGCAAGGTCAGCTGGAGGCGGGCGTGCGATTCCTCGACATGCGCATCTCGCTGGCGGCGGCCGAGGCAACGGCAACGGCAGGTGCGGCAGCACCGCAGCACATCACACCTGCTTCCTCTGCCATGCTGCGCGGCACGGCTGGTATGGTGCCCGTGGTGGGCGAGGGCGGGTGCGAGGAGCGCAAGGCCCTCCGACAGAGCTGCTGCAGCCTCGTTGCGCTCCAGCTGTCCGGTGCAGCTGGACACGGCGCGAGACAGCAGACCGCAGGCGGTTGCACGTTCCTTGTCACGCACCTCGCGGCGTGTGCAACGTTTGGCGCTGTGCTCTCCGACCTGCGTTCGTTCCTCGAGGCACACGAAATGGAGGTCGTGGTGGTGCGGCTGTGCGCTGACTGGGACCACCGCGAGAGCCTGGGCGAAGCGCAGGGCGACGCTGCGGTCGCGCAGGCACGTGTTGCGCTCGGGAACCTGCTGTATGCACAGCACGGCGCGGGCAGCGCAGGCACGGCAGTGGCAGTGGCACAGCACGGCTGCCGGCAGGTGCAGCAGGCGCCACGACGACGCCCAAACCACCCGGGCGTAGGGTGTGCAGCGGGTGTGGACTCGCAGGCTCGGTCGACACAGCGCCAGCAGCTGCCGAGCGTGCGCGAGATGGTCGAGTCTGGCGGCCGTGTCGCGCTCTTTGTGGAGCTGCCGTGCAGCCCCGGCCCAGCGCCCGGAGTGTTTGTGCACGCAGGGCTGCAGCCGTACTGGTGAGTGGGAGAATGGAGCGGCGTCAGCGAGCACACACGGGGCAGAGGGTGGGGGTGCCGGTGCATGTGGTGTGTGTGTGGTGGTGGTGGGGCGACAGGTCGTGTTGCCCCTTCTCCACGACCACCCCTCGTGCCCGCTGCTGTGCACCGACCACCGCCGCCGCTCCTCGTCCTCCCAGGCCGCATCACTCCCCCACCCAGCCACCCGACACATGCACGCACGCGCACGCACGCATACATGCACGCACACACGCATGCACGCACACACACACACACACACATACACATGCACGCACGCACACACACACTCTCACACACACACACACGCACGCACACACACACATGTACAGGGCAGACGACCCCACTCCGACCGGCACACTGCAGCGGCTAGCGGAGCTCATCCGCACAGACGCTGGTGAGGTCACAGTCGCCAGGCACCCACTCAAGTGCCCTCACCCAGCCCCCCCTCAACTACCACAGTCGCTGACATGGTTACCCCGGGGATACAGGCTGCGCACCGGTTGGCGGATGTTAAAGTTACAGTTACCATTCATTACTGTGGTAGGAGTGAGTGGTAACTGAGCTGTGCCCTTGGCGTGCAGCCCATTCTGTCGCTTCGGGGGAAGGTGTTGTCACGGCTGTCGCAGGGCTCCTTCCAATCGTCGCACCATGTGGCCACCTCCCTACTAACTTGCCGCATCTGTCGCGCACCTCTCCAGAAGCCCGTCGCACGCACCAGCGTCTTCGGTTTGCTGCAATGGCGGTCACCCCAACCGCCGGTTCGGTTGCCGCTGGCGCGCTCGCGTGGATGGGCGGGATGCCGTTTGGGCTGGAGCCGGTGGGGCCTGAATGGGCGTGCGTGCTGTGTACGATGCTGCCCTCTCTCCCACCTTGAGCAACACACTGCTCTTTCGTGGGTCATTGCACGCCTGGCTCGACACGGTTGCTACACCCCCCTCCCCACCAACACGCACACACACACAAACACGCCCCCACTCGCGCAGCTGGCTGCGCAGACCAACGCTCTCGTGCCTCGCCTGCTCCAGGGGGATCTTGAAGGACTCATGGCCGTGAGCCTCGACTTCCCCTCAGAGTCCGTCGTGCGCCAGATAATGAGTGTCAACATGGGGGGCGCCGGGGGCGTCAGGAAGGGGGTCGGTGCGCAGCTCGGGGCATAACAGGAGAGGAGGCGCTGCCATGTGAGTCTGTTTACACTGTGGCCGCACTCTTCCACTAGTTTGAATATTAATATTTGACAGCAACCTGCTGCACCTGCTGTTAGGTGGGTCTCGTAGGCCTTGTCCATACCTCAGTCTGAATCAAGGCCGGGGGTGTGTAGGGGAGCGGGCGCCTAGCTAGGCAAGCGTCGCTCACTTGCCCGTCATGCAACGCCTACGTCTACCCCTTGTAAGTGAATTCTTCGTGCAGAGCGATCGCAAGCATATGGCTCAGCAGTCCCGCCTGCCTGAAACCCGCCCACTCTCTCTCTCTTGAAAATGTATATTGGGACCACCTCGTCGTGCGGCCGCGCGCGGTGGCCGTCGCACCACTCGCGCAAGCGCCACGCCAGCAACCTCAGTTGGTGTAGGTGTCCTCGAGTGCCTCGTCGTCCTGCGGAGGGGAGCAGGGTGGCCGCACGGGCGCAGTAGGCGGGTGGAGGAGGGAGGGCATGTGAGCAGCAGGCAGCCACGGCAGCACAAGCGGCGGTCGTAGCGTTGCGCAACCGCGCGATCAGTGATCTTTGCTATGGCAGTATACCGCTCGGAGCGGAATTTGAGCGGAAGTCTGATGAATTGCTTTGTAGGCTGTTTGTAGGCTAGGAGGCGCCTATTCCGCTTTCCGCTCGGGGGAAAAATTAATTGTGCCGGGAAAAAGCGGAATAATAATTAATTGCTAAATCCTTCCCAAAGATCACTGCGCGCGATGCACCTACGGCGCCCCCGCCCCAGGCCTCTCGCCCGCCCCCAACGGCCGGGGTCCATGCCACCGTTTATCTTGGCGTCGGCCTCGATGCCCCCCCACCAAGCGGGGCCACCACAGCCCCCGTCCCCTAAACAAACACACGCACACACGCACGCACACACATTCCATTCCAGATCGTTACATAGATAACGGCGATATTGTTGCAGAGGTTTGCAAAGGACGCCTGCCAGTAGCGGGTTACCACTTGTCGCTATGAGGACACACACACACACAAACACACGCACGCACACGCACACACACACCACAACACGCCCACCTCAAAGTTCTCCATCGCGTCGTTGATGTACTCGTCGGTCTCGATGCCCGCGCCCAGCATCTTGCCCTCGGTGATGCGCGCCTCGGTCAGGATCTGCATGGTGTGTGTGTGTGTTGGGGCAGATGAACACGCGTGTTGAGGCCGCAAAGGGGAAGGGGGGGGATCGATGCCCGCGTCCAGCATCTTGCCCTCGGTGATGCGCGCCGCTAGTGTCAGGATCTGTGTGCGGTGTGTGTGAGGTGTGTGTGCGCGCAGGGAGGCAGAGATCTTGCGCGTTTTGCTCTTTCGCACTTCAGTCCGGATGTTCGCGTGAGAGCAGATCCACAGGCTTCTCAGGGCCGCACGGGCGCGTGAAAGGGGAGCAGAGGCAAGGGGAGCGGCACGCCGCGCGTTTGGGTGTGAGATGACGATGATAGGGTTCAGGGTTCAGGATTTTTTCGGTAACAACTCTTAAGGTTCAGGGTTCAGGATTTTTTCGGTTGTGGGTCGAAGGCGCATGCGCCTGCTTGATCTGCTCCACGCTCTGGACCCCGACCGGCGCCAAGCTTCACACCACAAGTATTCAAACGAATTTACAAATAATCGGACGATGGTGAACAAGCGCACGCACCTGCTTGATCTGCTCCACGCTCTGGATCCCGACCGGCGCCGGCTGCTGTCGCTGGTTCATCTCAATCACGCCCGGCGGCAGGTTCTTGGTGTACCTGTGTGTGCGTGTGTGTGTGTGTGCGTGTGTGTGCGTGTGTGCATGAGATGGGCGGGGTGAGGAGGACGCAGGCGCCGGTGGTGCAGCGAAAAGCACGCAGAGGAGCTGGCGTGTGTTCACATGAATGCAGCCACACACGCCCATGCAGCCACACACACACACATGCGTGCAGCCACACACACACACGCATGCGGGCACACATGCACGCATGCAGACACACGCACGCATGCAGGCACACGCACGCATGCGCCACACAGGCGCAACCCACCATGGGTGCTTGAAGATGCCCTCAATCGTGATGCGCTGCGTCGGCTCAGACACCAGGATCTTTGCCAGGATGTCCCGGCACTCGTCGCTCAGCTTCACGTGTGCTGGGACCTTGAAGTCAACTTTGAGGATGCGCTGCGGGTTGGGCGGCGGCGGCGGCGGTGGCGAGCGTCGTTGTTGTTGTTGTTCTTGTTAGTTGCTGCTGTGGAGCTCGATAAACGGAGGCGCGTTCTCGTCGCCGAGCCCTGGACCCAGCAATGCGGCGCTGCTGGTGACGAGGATCTCCGTGCCGCTGACGAGCGGGGTAAAATACGACTGGCCCGGCTCCTGCTAGACTGCCCCTCGGTGGAACACTTCAGGAGCGGCTTGCCCGGCGCTGCCATGGCTTGGCGAGTAGCCGCGGTGCTGCCGCGGCCCGTGCTGGGAGACGGCCCTTATCCTCCCCCCATGCAGGACGCCATGCGGCACCGATCTCGACGAGTTGATCGACGAGCGGAGGAGCTGGCGCCCGTCAATGCATGCTGGACATTGGTCAAGATGGCTGCCCGTGGAGGCGGGCTACCATCACGGCTTCAGCGGTGGCGACCGCCGAGGCAACACAGAGTAAATCCGCTTCACCAATCGCAGCGTTCGTCACCGCGCTCATCCTCGGGGTCGCTCGTCTGCCGGTGACTGGCGTTGGAAGGTCTTCAGGCAGCCTCCATGACAACTCTGTCGTCCATGCACCCCTGGAGGGTGGGACCTGGCCATGCATGAGGCATGGGGCGCCGGCTGAGCCCCATGCAAACGAGAGCTGGACAGCCATGCACTGCCAGGCGGGGACCGTTCCAGTCAGCGCCAGTCGGCTCTGCCGGCTTGACTGGCCACAAGGCCACTACTGTGACCCTGAGGAAGGTCCTCTCCTATATGCTCCTTGCCAGACATGTCTCTCAGAGACCGCTGTTTGGGGTAGTCTAGCCGGCGGGAGCGGTGGTCTATCGGCCGGGAGCCGGCGGTACTCTAGTACTTAAGTGTGCTGGAGTATCGGCGGGTGTCTCTAGTAGAAGAGTAGCCTGCTTAGCTGGAAACCCCGTGTTACTGTACTGTTACTGTTACTGCTGCTGTGGGTTTCTGCCGAGCAAGCAAGTGAGCGCGCAACAGGCGCACATGCCAGAGAGTGCAGCACGCCTCTTCGCCAACGCCAAACAAATCATCACCATGAGCACAAGGGCCTGCGTTTCCTGTGTCTGTATGGAGCTTTGGAGCTGATTGAGGCAACAATTAGGAACTGACTGAGGCAAAATCAATTGCTGCAGCTTCTAATTGGACACAGACAAGAACACCACCCAAACCAGCGACCACCAACATCACAGCAGCACACCTGGATCATCTTCTGCAGCTTTTGGTTGTCGTGCTTGTCCTCGGGCCGCTCAAACGGGTATGCGCCGACCAGCATCACGAATAACATGACGCCGCAAGACCACACGTCGGCGGTCTGTGTTTAGCGTCCGGGGAGGGGGGGAAGGCGGGCGTCAGTGTGATTTGGCCACGTGTGGAAGTGTGAGACTTCCATACTTACACTAAACTGGAGCATCCTTAGAGGCTTGGCTCAGAGTAAGGTTTGTGACATTCCTCCCCTTCCCAGGGAGAACCCAACTTATAGTTTAGGTTTGTTGGGACCGCTTGGCCAACATTTTTTTCGCGGAAAAGTGTGACTTACACTTTTCACACTTTCACGATTCGCCCCATCACGCCGAAAGTCTGCGCATTTCTAACACGCAAGCAATTAATCAGCAGTAAAAACAAGCAAGCTTGTTCTTGCATGCATGTTTGGGGGGTTTTGAGCTGCGTGGCTTTGCTCTCGCTCTCATGGCCGACGCTCTCCCCATCATCCCAACGTTCCCTCCACCACCAAATCCGTCACGATGGAGTACACAGCCTGCCGCCCAGGCTGTAGAGGCTCTGGAGCGCGACATTCGTGAGCTGCCCGACCGCGGCATGCTCGCGGACACGGTCGCGACCACATCTCTCCACTCCCCTCCCCCCCAGACACGAACACCATCAGTGTCGCCCCTTCCTCACCTTCCCATCGTACACCTTGCCCTTGGTCGTGAGGATGACCTCTGGTGCCAGGTACGCGGGCGTCCCCACGCGCGACCCCGGCGCCGACTGGTACTTTTCGTGCTTAGAGTACCTGACGCAAGTTGGTGTGCGTGTGCGCGTGTGTGCTGTGTGTGTGTGCGTGTGTGTGTGTGTGCCGCGATTGAGGTTGAATGAAGTTGAAAGTTGGTTGGCCCGAGTGGCCCCCCCCCCCCCCCCCGCCATGTGATGTACCTCTCTTAGCGCTGATTGGTCCCCCGCTGTAGAACGACACACATGTGCCTTTTGACCTCAGGAACATTGCCAGTACTTAAGTACGGGTAGTGCTGTTGCAGTCGTGTAACATTATGGAATGGAATGGAATGTGTGTGTGCGCGCGTCCCCTCGCGCGACCCCGGCGCCGACTGGTACTTTCCGTGCTTCGAGTACCTGACTCAAGTGGGTGTGGTGGTTGGGTAAGTGGGTGGTAGTGGGTTGGGTGGTTGCGGGGCAGCGGGTTGACCCCCCTCCCCCCCCTCCCACACACACGCCTACACGACTGAAGGGTGATATGTGTATCTCCAAGATACGCAAGGTGCGATACGACCCCTATAGACGGGGTACCTGAACGGAACCACTGCTGTTTGGGGGGGGGGGGGGCTGCAGCCCCAGGCTGTCCATGGATCAATGGGTGCACGCTGCTGGCTGGGTGTGTTGCTGTCGGGATCTCGACTGGTTGGGCGACGACGGGTGCCTGCAACGAATGAATGCCTGCAATGACTGACTGACTGCAACGACTGGCTGCGTGCAACGACTGACCGCCTGTGTTGAGTGGCTGCCAGCATTGAGTGGCTGCCAGCAATAACTGGCTGCGTGCAACGACTGGCTGCCTGCGTTGAGTGGCTGCCTGCAACGTCTGTCTGCCTGCGTTGAATGGCTGCCTGCAATGACCGACTGCCTGCAATGACTGGCTGCCTGAAATGACAAGCTGCCTGCCCTGACCCTGCCTGCCCTTGCCCCTGCCTGCCCTTGCCCCTGCCTGCCTTACCCGAAGTCGCATAGCTTGACGAGCGGGCGCGGGGAGCTGTTGAGCAGCGTGTTCTCGAGCTTGATGTCGCGGTTGACAACACCCTGTGTACGTGCGTGTGTGCGCGTGTGTGTGTGTGTGTGTGTGTGTGTGTGTGTGTGTGCTGGGGTGGGTGGGGGGTGAGCGGGCGCGGGGAGCTGTTGAGCAGCGTGTTCTCGAGCAGGAGCGCCGCCCTGTTGGCGGTGGTGTGTGTGTGCCTTTGTGTGTGCCTGTGTGTGTGTGTGTGTGTGCCATGCACTCATGCACACACTGTGCATGCATGCAGACACACTCCGCACCATGCGGTGGCAGTAGTCCATTGCGACGACGAGCTGCTGGAAGAACCACCGCGCCTCGTCCTCCCGCAGCCCTCCCTGCAGCACCACGGTGCGAGGCGTGTGCACGGGGTGGGTGAGCACGGCAGGGGCTGATGGAAGTGGACTTGAGTTTGGCCTTGGGCCCCCGCCCCCAGGCACAGCGGGCTGGCGCGTAAGGGTCAACTGCACCGGAACCAAAGAGGAACCCCACCTTGCGGACCACGTACTCAAACATGTCCCCTCCGGGAGCGAACTCCATCACCAGGCCCAGGTAGTGCTCGGTCAGGAAGCACTGCGCGGGGCGTGGAGGGAGTGCAGCGCGCGTTGGTGGCATGCACCACCAGCATGGCATGCACGCATGCGCGCATGCCAAGTCTGCATGCCGCGTACGGCGTGCTCACCTCCTTGAACTGCACCACGTGCGGGTGCACTAACGTCCGGTGGTTTACCACCTCCCGCTCCACGTACTTGGTGATCTGTTGGGAGCACAAGCAGACTTCAGGTTTTTGCAACATGGGTGGTCGCTGTACGCCGGATGAGGGTCCTAGCACGCGTCGCAGATTGCACGCACTCACCTTTTCCCCCCGATGGATGAACTGCGGGCAGCAACAGGGGGGCGGGGGGGCACGCGTCAGGTGGTGGCACTAGGGGAGCGCCACTCTGCCGGCGCGGGGGGCATGCATGATTGTTTACCTTGATTGCCACCTGGTCGCCGGACACCTTGTCCTTGCATAGCTGCACGAAACCGAACGTGCCGCTGTTGAGGTCCTTGATCTGATGGTGGGGTGGTGAGGTGGCGCTCGCGTTTAGAGTGCCCCCCGAGCAGCACGGCGACGCTGCAAACAACGCCACAACTCCTTGAACACCCCCCTTGAGCACCTACCTTCTCATATCTAGGGTGTCCCAGGAGCGGCTCTGCTCTGCTCTGCTTTGGGACTGCAGTGGGGGCCGTGGCCGCAGGGGCCGTGGCCATCTCTGGTTCCGCCTGCCCTCGTGCTGAATGTAGGCTGGGTTAGCGTGCCGGTGGCCACGCGCGTGCGCGCCTGTGCTGGGGGTCCCGGCGCGCGAGGGCACAACAAACGCCCACACTGTGTGAATTTTGTACCACTCCAGGCGGCAAGCATGCTTGCAAGCATCCATGTGTTCGCACAAATACACAGTTGATCAATAATCCAATTTCAACACCATCAAATTCCAGGCAAGGGCAAATGGTGAAAAGTTGTTGTCCAGCTTGGGTGGTGTTTTGTGTTCTGTATGTGTGTGTGTGTGTGTGTGTTTGTGTGTGTGCGTGTGAGAGTGTGTGTGCACCCTCAGTGGCACCCGTGCGGCACAAACTCTGTGCGTGTGCACGACAAGAGCGAACACTCATTGCACAGCGTGCGCCTAGGTGGGCTCTTTGTCTTCACTGATGCTGCGCTGCTAGCACTCCCACACCGGGCAGGCAGAAATGGGGCTGCAGGGCCATCGAAGATTCTAGGAACACCATCCCTCCGAGCGTCCGCACCTTCGCTGATGGGCCAGCAAAAAACCTCCTGCGATCTAAGGTGGTCCAACAGCGGCTCCGGCTTGCAAATGGCCATTACCGGTTGCGCTCTCGTGCTTCTGGCTGCTGGGCTGGGTCGACGTGAAGGTGCAGGCACGCCGAGCTGGTACGGTTTGCGCGTTTGTGCTGGGAGTCTGCTCGCGAGCTGGCACGGGGTGCGCGTCTGTGCTGGGAGTCTGCTCGCGAGCTGGCACGCGAGCTGCTCCCACTGTGTGAATGTGTGCCCCTTGCCGGCGCAGGCATCACGAATCCACACACGTCCGAAACGTCGACGCGGTCAGATCATGGCGGCGGCAAACGATTGATCCACACCAAACGCAGAGACTTACAAGCCACTTACCCATGCAAGCCATCAATTTTATTAATTAAATTGAGCGACCAGCTGCAGTCGGATGTGTGTTTGTGTATGTGTGTGTGTGTCCCGCGCACTGAAAAACTCTGTGCATGTGCAGCAGGAGCAAGAGCGGACACGCTCCAGTGGTGGGACGCTTCCTCGCTGGACGACGTGCGCCTAGGCGGGCTCTTGGGTCATCACTGGTGCTGCGCTGCTGGCGCTCCCACTATGGGCACTGGGCCGGCAGGCACAAATGGGGCTGGTAGTCCCTCGAGAATGTCGGGGGGTACCGTCCCTCCAAGCATCCGCACCTGCGCAGACGGGCCAGCAAGCGCGGCAGCAGTGGGGCAATGGCGCTGCAGCAGGTGCGAGCGCGCGCAAACGCAACCCCCTTTATGCAGAAACATCACACCACCACGCCCCTCACCTGCTCCACCAGCCGCCCCTTCTCGTGCATCAGCTGCTCGAGCGCGGCGTGCATCATCGCGAGTGAGTACTTGAGGCCAGCGTTCTCCTGCTCGACACCCTTGGACAGCACCGCCATCTCCTCCGACTCTGCCTGCTTACGCAGCCGCGAGCGATGCGCAGACTCGCGGTTGGACTGCCGCCGCTTATCGCGCTTGGCCTCCGGCTCCTCATCCTGCTCGCGATGCCGGCTGCCCTTGCTGGAGCCCGTGGTGGGCCCGCCGGCCGCTGCTCCGGGCGGTGCCTGACTGGGCGCAGCTGCAGACGCGGGATGTAGGTGGCTTACATCCGACCCAGAGGCAGACGCAGACTTGGAGGAGCTGTGTGGCCGTCCTCGCGCCGCAGCTGCTGAAGCAGCGGGGCGCGCCGTGCCGCCTGCCGAGCTCATCGTTGGCCTCGCCTGCTGCTGCTGCTGCTGCTCCGACGGCTCCTCTTTCGTGCTGATGTCCTTGGACAATGCCTGGCTGACTGCTGGGGTCATGGAGCCTGACGCGAGAGCCACAGGCTGCGCTCCTGCGCTGGGCGCGGGCAGCGGCGGCACAGGCACGCCCGGCATGAACGGGTAGCCACCCATCTGAGCAGCCATCGTGTGCGCGTACATGTGAGACCCGCCCCAGCCATATGCAGCTGCCATGCTGGGCATGTTGTAAGCTGACATCGCCTGGGCATACTGCATCCATGCTCCCGCGTCAGCTCCTGGCTGCACTTCCAGGCCTGTCTGCCCAGCCCCTGGGGGCTGCAATCCCGCCATGGTCCCGCGACGTCAGTTGTCCATACGGCCGACTGGATTGGCATGCATGCGTCGCAGCAGCTGTTGAATTTTGGCCACGCGCACGGCGTGGCCACACACGCGATGCGCTTTTGAGCTGATACGTAGCAGCGCCGATTGGCAGGGTGCTAATGGATCGGCAACGTAGAGCTTCGAAAGTACGAGGTGCTGGGAGGCCGCTGGGTGTGGTCTCGAGCACGGGGTGTGTGTGTGGCTCAGGGGGCATGTGTGGATGTGTGGATAGCCCTGATGTAAATCGAGTTCAATTTGCTATGCCTTGTGAGGCTTTCACGCCTCTCTAGATGTGGAAGCAGCAAGAAGAGCTGGGCTGGCTGCGGCGGCCGGCCCGCCGCCAGGCACGTGCGCAGTGCATGCATGCGCGCTCCCATGCGACACGCGTGCCCATGCGGGCAGTTGCCCATGCATGTGCATGCCCAGTCCCCAACAGACGCCCCCCCTCGCCCCCGGGTCCAACCCAACACATGGGGCATCAGCAGGTGGATGAGTCCACGATCAAAAAGGAGGTACGCGAGGACGCAGGCGAGCGCAACCTGTGGACCGGCAAGAGAATCAATGCCGGGCGAGGCTCTGGAGGCGGCCGGCCAGCGCGCGAGGTGTGTGTGTGTGTGTGTGTGTGCGCGCGTGTGTGCATGCCGGAACCACAGATGCATGCCAGGCCCATGCACGCATGCCAGCAGTGCGGCGTTGACGCGTTGCGATGCACACACGTGACACCCGGAGTAGCACGCACGGTATGGGACGCATAAACAAAGGCTGCGCTCCGTGCACACCATGCATCATGCCATGCATGCCATGCATGCCATGCATGCTGCTGCTGCTGCTGCTGCTCTCTATCTTTCACACACACTCAAACCGCACACTCGCACGGTTGCTCGCTATCCTGTCAGCGCTCCGACTACCGCTGCCGACCGGAGCTGGACATTGGGCGGACGCGCGGCTCTGATGCAAAGCAGATGCAGTTCTGTCTCTTCTTTGCAAAGTGAGGTCTGCGCCGTGTGGCTGGGGCGCTGCAGCCACAGCACTGTGCACGGGGTTGACTGCCACGCAACCCCTCCCCCTGCTGCGGCAGTCTCCACGCATCTTGCCACCACGCTGTCCCAGTGACTGCAAGCCTGACGATTCTCTGACTGACTGGCTGACTGACTGACTGACTGACTGACTGACTGACTGACTGACTGACTGACTGACTGACTGACTGACTGACTGACTGACTGACTGACTGACTGACTGACTGACTGACTGACTGACTGACTGACTGACTGACTGACTGACTGACTGACTGACTGACTGACTGACTGACTGACTGACTGACTGACTGACTGACTGACTGACTGACTGACTGACTGACTGACTGACTGACTGACTGACTGACTGACTGACTGACTGACTGACTGACTGACTGACTGACTGACTGACTGACTGACTGACTGACTGACTGACTGACTGACTGACTGACTGACTGACTGACTGACTGACTGACTGACTGACTGACTGACTGACTGACTGACTGACTGACTGACTGACTGACTGACTGACTGACTGACTGACTGACTGACTGACTGACTGACTGACTGACTGACTGACTGACTGACTGACTGACTGAGGGCTTGCCTTGCCTGGCATGCCTCGCCACCCCTGCTCCCCTGCCTGCCCCCAGGGGCTGCTGCTCCCAGGCCTCTGCTTGCGTGTACCTGCACCGCCTGCCGACCGAGGAAGACGAGGTGGGGCTTGGTGGGTAGGGGGGGGTCGAATTCGAATTCCGAATCTTAGAGTTGGCATGGAGTGTACGCCAGCCCGGCGAGCCCAACTGAGGCAGACGAGATGGGGCTTGGGGGGTGGAGTTCTAATTCCGAATCGTAAGGTTGGGGGAAGTTTGAGGGCATACGCCAGCTCGGCGACCCCAACTGAGGAGGTCGAGGTGGGCTTGGGGCAGGCTTGGGGGGGGGGGGGCGAGTTCGAAGATTGAATCGGAAGGTTGAGGGTGCCTGCCGGCCCAGCGAGCGACCGCGCGCACAGCGCGAGCGCTGTGCATGATGCAGGCATGTTACATTGCAGGGGCAGGGGGGGGGGGCAGAACAGTTTTTTTCAGACCCAACGTTGCATTATTTTTAAAACGGGCCTGGACCCCCCAGTACCCCCCCCCAGTACACCCAGATCTTATCTGCCGGAGCTGAAACTTGGTGGGCAGCTGCGTGACATCGTTCCCATTCCATCGCACGATTTGGGATGCTGTACTACCCAATCCTGTTCCTGAAACGAGCCTCGGAGGACGGCCACACGCCCCGGTGCAGCCAAACACCAAGGTCCCTTCCACACCCTCCCAACTATGAACCACATGAATGACTATGGATTTGGCATCCCTGTCGATAGACAAATCCATCGCGTCCTTCCCCATCCCAATCGGAGGTCTGCAGAGCATTCTGGCTCCGACGGGGTGTGAACCCGTGGTCCACACCTGTCGCTCGGCGCGGATCCTCTCACACCCCCACACCACTGCAATATCTATTGGGTGTGGGGGGGATCTGAAGGTTGATTTGGACTCCTCTTGACAGGAATCCAGCGCACCAACTCTCGTGTCGAACAGATGTCGGAATAAAAAGTTACATATATTTTTGAGAAAAGGTCAGCCCCTTCCCCTCCCCCCCCCCCCCCCCCCAAATTTCCATTTTTTAGAGTGGATTTCTCCCTCATCTAGGGAGGGGAAGGGCATGGCGCCGGTCCGGTGTGAAAATTCAAACATCTTTAACATTGGGTCTGTTTCTAACTTCCCTGCTCCCCCCCTGGCTGGGGCTCTACTTTTACTGTTTAGGAGACGTAGTAGACAAACACAAGAGCGACTGGCTCCGCCTCGTGCAACTGGGCTGCCCTACCACATTCCCAACGCGCGGCCTGAGGCGCCGCTTTCCCTCGCGTGGATGAGGCGGCGCCTCGAGCGCGCCCCCGACCGCCTAAAGCGCCACCCCGACCGCCTTCGGTGCACATCACCGCCTGAGGCGCACCCCTGACTGCCCCGGGCCAGCCCCGGGCGTTATGATCGCCTTGACTTGAGCGTCTCAGGAGTTGGGATTGTGGTAGGGCTGGATCAGGCTGAGCAAGGCCATTCGCATAGTGGAAGCCATCATGATGGTCATCCCTACTCAGGTCAGTGCCCTGTCTAGGTCCAGCTCCGACCCACAAGCCCCCCACCACCAGCAGCCAGCCACCTGTCTGTAGCGCTCGGGCGCTACACGCCGAGTAAGGTCGAATTCGCTGCCTGTAGGTGCGTGACACACGACTTGTCACATCCACCATCATCATCACTCGAGTTGCATCTTGTTTGTGTTTGCGCAGGCCTACCACAAGAAGGACATGGCAGCAGACATCTTTGGAAAGGAGAAGCGAGCAGAGGCGGAGGGCTACCGCAGGGGTGCAGGTAGGTGGAGGGCGCCATGATGGTGGTGCTGGGCTACCGCAGGGGCGCAGGTAGGTGGAGGGCGCCATGATAATGGTGTTGGGACTTCCGCAGGGGTGCAGGTGGGTGGAGGGCGCCATGATGATGGTGTTGGACTACCGCAGGGGTGCAGGTAGGTAGAGGGCGGTGGTGTATGATTGTAAGGCCTGTGTGATGTTGATGTGAAGGTAGGTGGAGGGCAGTGGTGTTGGATTGTACCGCCTGTGTGATGTTCAACAGTGTTGCCCAACACGAATGGTGTGGAAGGCGTGTGTTGGCGTAAGGCCCGGCACCCGAGTGAAACTGGCTGGCTACCTGGTAGGGGTCCGCTGCGCCGTGAGGGTCTGACCCTAGACAGGGCACCAGGCCCCCAGGTCCACCTCAATACCACCCATGGCCTCCTTGGCGCACCGGTTTCAACCACTTTTGCCCTGCCTCCCCCCTTATGTCGCAACGCGTCACCTACCTGCCCGCTCACCACTTCACTCATCCCCCCCTCCCCACACACACACACAAATGCCGGCGCCCCCCCCCCTCCCCATTCACACATGTATACCAAGGTGCGCTTGGTCGCGACACCACCAACCAACCACTCTGTTCCAACTAGTATGCATGCACGCGTGGTTGCGTTCCTGGGACAGGCACGTTTGAGCGCGACGTGCGCACACTCTATGTCAACTACGAGGGCGCTGGGTCGCTGGAGCTGCCAAAGCTCCGCGCTCTGATGGAGGATAACTTCAACACATGGGGCCCGCTCAAGCGCGTGCACATCTCGCACAGCAAGACGCTCGCGTTCGTGGAGTGAGTGCAGGGGGGGGGGGGCTACTGGGGGAAGGAACTTGCGGGCGGCGTGGGGGTGGCCAGCCGGGGCGGGCGGGACACGGCAGGCTATGCTGCTGAGCTCTGCCTGCCTGCTCGTGCTCTCCCACCCGCACTTCCCTCACCCCTCTTCCCCCCCCTCACCCCCCCTCACCCCAAAAGCCGTCGTACATCCCGCTATCAAATCTTCGTGTTGGGTCTCGTTCCAGGGCGCCTGGGAGACTGGGCGGGGCATGCGGCATACTGACCCCCCATTTCCCCCCCCCCCCCCCCCCTTCAAACAATAAACACAGGTTTGAGTGGCGCTCGTCCGCTGAGTTTGCCAAGGAGGCGATGCACAAGCAGGGGCTGACTGGGTCGACGCAGCGCGAGGTGCTGACCGTGCGCTGGGCGAGCGAGGACCCCAACCCGTCGGCGGTCATAGCGTCAAAGCGCTCGCACATGGACGCGTTTGAGAAGGTGCGCCGAGGCGGAGGAAGGGGGCGGGGGGGGGGGGTCTTTGCTTGGAACCAAAACGAGCGCGTGTGTGCGTGTGTGTGTGTGTGTGTGTGTGTGTGTGCACGCGCGCGGGTGGGGTTCACATGTGCTGGCAGGCGGCCTTGCTGACGCGCGCTCCGCGCACCACGCCGCGCTGCTGACAGGCTGCGATGGAGTCGTGGGAGGCGCTGCCAGAGGAGCAGAAGACGGCGCGCATCCAGCAGCTTCAGATGGCCGCGGCGCTCAAGTCGGGGCGCGTCATCTCGGACTACCCGTCGACCGACTCGCAGTACCCTTCGACCGACGCACAGCGCCCGCATGGGGGCGATGCACAGCACGGGGAGGATGCGGGCGACGGTGGTGAGGGCTACCCATCGACAGACGGGCAGTACCCGGACACGGACGCGCAGTACGCGTCGACGAGCGGGGGTGCACAGCAGTTGGACGGTGGTGATGATTTCGGGCAGATGAGCGCGGAGGAGTACACAGCGTACTGCCAGCAGTACTACGCGCAGTACGGATACCCGTCAGCACAAGAAACCGGAGAGAAGGCGGCAGCATTGGGCGCGGGCGAGGACGGGCACGAGGGGCAGGAGGCACGAGAAGGGGCGGGGGGTGACGGGCAAGCGGGAGACGGCGAGGCGGGAGGGGGCCACGCGCTCGGCCTGCTGGCAGGGTATGGGAGCGACGAGAGTGAGGAGGGGGAGGGAGGAGAGGGCAAGGAGGAGGAGGTGCAGAAAGAGGAATAGGAGTAGAGAGAGGATTTTGCACGACTTGGAATTTCAAAGTGTTGTCCAGTCCACACACATGGGAATGGCTCCAGCCTCGCCACACGAACCCGCGTCGCTGGATCGACAGGGTTCGAGATGAGTAACGCTCTGCTCGGCTTCGGCAGCCGGGCCGAGTTGGTAAGAGGGAATCCCGCCTGAGGGAGAGCTTCGCGATTCGTAGGGGCGACTCGCACCTCGTGCATTGAGCGCCTCCGCTCCATGATTCGCAGGAGTCCAACTTCGCCGAGTGGTGCAAGCGGAGCGAGAACAAACGACAGGTCGAGGTGGGAGCAGGGGAGCCATGCACACTGCCATGCGGGCACTCACATGGAGCGACAGCAGGGACGCAGGGACGCAGGGAGTAGGGGGGGGCGAGGGGGGAGCAGATCGAAGGGCATATGCCACATGCATGTGCCTCTAGAGGCCCATTATGAGTGATTTCATGATACAAGGAGGCGTAAGCCCTGCGAGCAAGCACTGCATTCACCCACCCAGGAGGCCCAAGCCACCGAGGTCAAGTCCGCGATCAAGCTCCGGGAAGCGCAGGCTGCTGCTGCGTTCCATCAGAAGCTGCAGCTGTGCAGCCAGCAGGCGCAGACGTCTTTCGCGCCCTATCTGCGCTACCCCGTGCTGCGCCGCGTCATCCAGACCTTTGGCAACGACTCGCTGGACGACGCAGTGCAAGGCGAGCAGTCGCGCGGGAGTGGCGGCAGCGCTGCCTCCGCGCTGGAGGCGTGGGCGTCCAACCCGCGCGTGCTCCAGCTGCTGGGCCACGCCAAGCAGCAGCTCGATTCTGGCGCACTGAGCGAGCGACAGCTGGAGCACCACCTGCTGGCACAGCTCAAGGTCTCACACACACCACGCAACACACGCACACAAATCATGCAACACACACACACAGACACACATCACCCCCCTCCACCCCCACACCACCACCAGAGACGGGGAGAAGGGCCCGAAAAAAAGTCTAAAATTTCCCGTGGGGGCGCAACCTACGCCCAGACCCAACCCCACCCCCAGCCCCCAACCCCGGAGGCCCAACACCCACCCCCAGCAACCCGTACCCCCCCGCCTCCACGCAAAACACACACACACACCCCCGACTTGCCCCCGACCCCAAACATGAAAAAAGACGTCTCCACCCCCCCTCCTCCACGCCCAAAACCAACCCCAACCCAACCCCCCCAACCCCCCCCCAAAAAGTCTCCGATTGCCCGCGCGGGCTGCGCCCGCGCACCCCCGCTTTCCCAACACCGAGAGCCCAACCCAGACAGCCCAACCCGGACACCCAACCCCAACACACCCAGCCCCGAAGCCAGCCCCAACAACACCAACAAGCCCTACACCAAACACCAACGCCACATTCTAACAACAACCAAAAACCCAAATCCCAACCCCAACCCCGGCCCCCGACCCCAACCCCAACCCCAACCCCTGACCCCAACCCCGACCCGACCGCAATCCAACAACCAACGACAACCCAACCCCGACCCCGACCCGACCTGGTCCGACCGACTTCAAACCCCAACCCAACCCCCCCAACCCCAACCCCAACCCAACCCCAACCCCAACCCAACCCCAACCCGCCCCACCCCCACCCCAACCCCACCCCCAACCCCACCCCCAACCCCCACCCCCAACCCCAACATACGTGTGATTGTATTGACGCGTGGTGGAGTACGCACACACGCGCACACGCACGCGCCCCTGCATGCGCCCGACATAAACGTACGCACACGTGCGCACGCTTGCTCACCCATCACCTGCGCAGGCGTCGGGCAATGCTGACCGCGCACAGTTTGAGGCGGCAGCCAGCCGGAGTGTGGTTCTGCCGGCGGCGATGCTGGTCTCCGCGCTGAACGAGCACGTGAGCCAGGATGGGTATTACGCCGCGCGTGGCATGCACTGCCGCCTGCGTCACAACACCCCCACCTCTCTCTGCACCCTCACCTGCCCCCCCGCCCCCACACACACACATTCAAACGCGCACACGCACACACACTCGCACCGCGCTGCAAACACGCGCACACCCATGCGTGTCGCAGCTGGAGGAGCGGCGCGCCGGGAGCGCCGCGTCCAAGGACGGCCGGCACCAGGACGCGCTCACGTCGTTTGGACGCGCGCTCGCCATCGTGGAGTTTGTGCGCGGGGGCACGCCGGCCGACCAGGAAGAGGTGGGCGGGACCAGATGAAGAGCACACGCACGCACACACACACACACGCTGGCACAATAACGCACACACGCACGCACAAGCACGCACAAGCACGCACAAGCACGCTCAAGCACGCACAAGCACGCACAAGCACGCACACACGCGTGCCGGCCTGCAGGCGTCCCCCAGCCCCCCACTAGTACACTGGCGCCCACGCACCAGTACAACACTGATGAGTGCGCACACGTGCACACACGCACACACAGGTCGACAGGAACCGCCTCGCGTCGCTGCTCGCGCTCGCGTCCACCCACGACGCGCTAAAAGACTATGGCGCAGCCGCGGCGCGCGCAAGCCAGGCAGGCGGGGGGAGGTCCGAGTGGGGCGCAGGCATCTTGCCAGACTCGACTGACACACGCACACACCAATCACACACAGCTCCCCACCCCCACACACACAAACGCCGCCAACGTGCGCCCCTCTACACGCCCGCAGGCGCTGGAGCTGCAGCCGCGCAGCGTGGCGGCACGACTGCGTCGCGCACGTGCGCTGGCACTGCGGGGCGAGTACGAGGTGCGCAGGGGCTTCTGGAGCATGTATCCGTATGCCTGGCGCGCGTGTGACTCTATTTTGTGCAGCGCGCACGTGTATCTGCCCCCCCCCCCCCTCTGCTGGGTGACGCACATTCACCCCCCCAACACACACACTCTCCTGCCGTTCCACTCGCACACACTGGGCAGGCAGCCGAGGCTGACATTGCTGCGGCGGAGGAGGTGCATGGTGGGAACGACGGGCGCGCAGCCGAGGCGGGCGAAGACCTGCGCGCTCTGATGGCGAGGCTGCGCGTGCGGGACAAGCGCACCGACCGCGCGTTCTGTGCACGCATGTTTGCCTAGCTGCGCCTTGAGTAGCTGCTTTCTGCGGGAGTGGAGGCCGTGGGGGAGTGGAGGCCGGGGTGGGCGGGGGCGGGACGCTGTTATGGCAAGGCGATACAAACAGACTGGACTCGGGGCTGTAACACGAGACCTGCCACCTAAAATAGAGTCTACCCGCGTCCACACCCGCCCACCCAGCGATGCCTGCTTGAAGCTCTGCGACAGAAAGGGAGGGGTGGGGGACAGGAGGGGGCGTTGTCAGAAATCAGGCAGACGGGTGCGCTTCCCACGGCACGCGCACGAAGCACGCACACCCAGAAATCAGGCAGACACCCAAGCATAGCATGCGTGCTACATGCAGGCACACACCTATAGGCGCAGCAGCACACGTCGCCAACACGCACCAGATTTAGAGCTTGTCCTCGTACTCGGAGAGTGGCTGCATGTCGCGGATGCCCTTGCGCTTGCGGATGTCGGTGATGATCTTGCCGCACATCGAGGTGGGCTCCAGCGGGTCGGCGCCCATGACCTCCCAGTGGTCGAACACGCACTGGGGGAACGCCTGGCCGGCGGTTGCGGCGCGCAGCGTCGCGGTGAAGCCGAACGACTCCACGACGGGCAGGTAGCACTTGACCGTGTACATGGGCGTGCCCGGGCGCTGCATCTCCTCAATGACGATGCCGCGCTTCTGGTTCATGACCGAGTAGATGCCACCGAGCGCCGACTCGGGCGCCTGGATCTCCACCAGGTAGACGGGCTCCATCATGCGGGGGCCGGCGGTCAGCTCGGCGGCGTACATGACGCGGCGCGCGGTGGGGATGATCTGGCCGCCGCCGCGGTGGATCGCGTCGGCGTGCATGACGACGTCGGTGAGCTCGAACACGATGCCGCGCATGTTCTCCTCTGCGAGCACGCCCTCCTTGGTCGCCCACTGCATCGCGGCGTTGCACGAGTCCTTGATCTCGTTCAGGTACTGCACACCCTTGCACACGTCCATGAACAGGTTGGGGCCGTTGGTGTCGGGGCCAAAGCACCAGATCTTCTTGGTCGCGTCCTTGTCCCATGCAAAGTCCTCGGTGAGGATCTTGGTGCGGATCTTGGGGTCGTCGCGGGGGCCGATCTTGCCCTCGTCAATGAGCTCAGCGAGGCCGTCCTCGAGCGGGCGCGCCTGCATGTACATGCGGTTGTGCTTGTTCGGCGACTTGGACATGCAGACGTGCTCGGACATCTTGGTCACGGTCTCGCGGAACGACACGACCGGCTCGGAGACCTTGATCTCGGCGCCGCCCATGAAGTCGTCCTGGAGGTCCTTGAGGCAGATCTCGAGGTGGAGCTCGCCAGCGCCGGCGACGATGTGCTCGCCGGTCTCCTCGATCAGGCACAGGACCATGGGGTCGGAGCGCGAGAGGCGCTTGAGGCCCTCAACGAGCTTGGGCAGGTCGGACGCGACCTTGGGCTCGACGGCGACGCGCACGACGGGCGACACGGAGAACTTCATCGCCTTCATTGGGAAGCAGTCGGCGTTGCCCTCGTTGGTGAGCGTCGCGGTCTTGGCGATGAACTGGTCGAGGCCGACGACGGCGCAGGTGTTGCCGCAGGGCACGTCCTCGACGGCGTCCTGCTTGCGGCCCATGCACAGCACGGTGCGCTGCACCGCCTTGTTGAACAGGTCCTTCTTCTCGCCGGGCACATAGTTGGCGCCCATGATGCGGACCTTGGAGCCGGTCGCGATCTTGCCGGAGAAGACGCGGCCGAACGCGAAGAAGCGGCCAGAGTCGGAGGCGGGAATCATCTTGGAGATGTACATCATGAGCGGGCCCTCGGGGTCGCAGTTGCGCACTGCCGTCGCGTAGATGTCGTCGAGGGGGCCCTCGTACAGCGTGTCGACGCGGTACTTCTGCGCCTTGGCGGGCGACGGCATGTGGTAGACAATCATCTCGAGCAGCGCCTCGGACGCGGGCAGCCAGTTCTGCATGATGCGCTTCATGAGCGGCTTGCCCATGAGGTCCTTCTCCTCAACCTTAAGCTTGGACAGGACGCCGAGCTTCTCGAGCATGGGCCACAGCTTGTCCTTGTTGTCGTTCATCGCGAGGTTGATGACCTGCTTGATCGGCTCGTAGCAGAACTGGCAGAAGCCGCGCTTGCACGTCTTGGAGTCGGTCTGGGTGGTCGTCCACTTCTTGGTCGCGGGGTCGAAGAAGTTGTCGCCCCACAGCTTGGTGATCATCTTCTCCTCGGCGACACCGAACTTGGACGCGTACATGCGCGCAAACGTGGTGAGCGTGAACGCCCAGCCGTGGAGGCCGGCCGAGAACGACACGGTGGACTTGTCGGGGTAGACCTGCAGGTCGCCCATCGCCTCGTCCTGGTACGTCGCCATGAGCACGTTGGCGTTCTCAATCACGCGCAGGTACGTCGTGTACGCCTCCTCCGCATCGAGCATCAGCTCGAGGAAGCAGCGATCCATCTTGTTGACCGTGAGGACGGGGCGAATGCGCTCACCCAGCGCCTGGCGCAGAACGGTCTCGGTCTGCACGCACACGCCCTCAACGCAGTCGACGACGACCAGCGCGCCGTCGGTGATGCGCAGCGCAGCGGTAACCTGCGCGGGCGGGCAAGGGTGGGTGGTGCGCATGCTCAGAGAGGGTGGGTGGGTGGGGTAATCAATGGGCTGTGGATGCGTCAGCGATGATTGTGCATGCACGCGCTTGTCATGCTGCTGCTGCATGCGACTGCTGCATGCTGGCTGTGGATGTGTCGCCGATGATGGCGTGCGCGCGTGCTTGTCGTGCGGCTGCTGCATGGTGCTGCTGCATGGTGCTGCTGCATGTGGGCCGTGGATGTGTCATCGCTGATTGCGCACGTGCGTGCTGTGCATGGTGCTGCATGTAGGTGTGTCGGTGCTGATTGCGCGTGCGTGCTAGTTATGCTGCGCTGCATGCGGCTGTCATGCTGCTGCTGCATGTGATCTGTGGATGTGTTGCACATGATTGTAGGCATGATTGAAGGCATGCGTGCTCATGCTGCAGCATGCTGGTGCTGCATGCATGCGGCTGCTTGCATGCGGCTGCTTGCATGCGAGTTTCCTGCCGCCATGCATGCCGCGTGTAGCCTGCCCCCCTCCACTCAAGCCATGGCAACGAAACGCACCTCAGACGAGAAGTCGACGTGCCCAGGCGAGTCGATCAGGTTCACGAGGAAATCGTTGCCGTCCCTCTCGCCCTTGAAGCCCTCCAGATCCTTGGCGGGCATCTGGTAGTACAGGGAGATACCAGTCGACTTGATGGTGATGCCGCGCTCCTG
This sequence comes from Chlamydomonas sp. UWO 241, assembly GCA_016618255.1. NCBI lineage: Eukaryota > Viridiplantae > Chlorophyta > Chlorophyceae > Chlamydomonadales > Chlamydomonadaceae > Chlamydomonas > Chlamydomonas priscui. The sequence continues at coordinate 726,161 of VFSX01000024.1, forward strand.
CTCATCCTTGCGGGTGTCAGTCAGGCGGGCGTCGCCAGCCTGCGAGGAGGGAGAGCACCATGCGCCAGCCAGGGTTAGTGACTCGTCGATCGCTGCAGCAGCCACCACAGCCCCTCCCGTAATGCGTGCGCGCCATGCAGCCGCGGTCGCGAGCCACGCGTGCGCCCGCGTCAGGCAAGCATCTTGCATCTGGGCACTTGCTCCCCCACAGCCGCATCGCCCCCCACCGCCCTCCTGCCGTGCCGCCTGCCCCCTCCAGCGGCAGCATGCGTTGCTGTTGCCCCATTGCTTTCTCTGCCCGCCTATGCGCGCGATGCACGCCCCCCCGCTCACATGCTCGACAGCCATGATACCGGCGGCCGCCACGAGCGAGTCAGTGAGGGTGGACTTGCCTGCGGGGCACGAGAGCATGCGCAAGGCGTGTGGTGAGCGTCTAGGCGTGCGCGGGGGGGCGGACACCGGGCATGTACGCGAGCACTCGTCACCATCGTCAAGGGCACTTACCATGGTCGACGTGGGCAATCACCGACAGGTTCCTGATGTTGTGCTTCTTGTCCATCAGTTGGCGGATCTCCTCGATCGTGAACTTCGGCATGTTGACTCCCTGCTCTCTGCGCGTGGGTGGGCGTGGTGGTGAGCCACAAAACGGCGGCCCATGCAGCCGCCTCCGCTGCTCCGCCGCACCGACACCAAGGCACCGCCGCTGCCCACCTTTAGAAAGGACCAGGGGTGGAGGCCGCGTTCGGCCAAAGCGAAAAAGGGAGAGAGCAACAACAAGCCGAGGAGAAAAGGCCCACATCAATGGGTGTGGCGCGCAAGTACTCCGCCCACGCGGAGGTAACGCAGGTGTATACATGGCTGAAATGGGAATGCATGGCGTGGGCGTGGAGGACTGGGGGATGGTGGGGGGGACTGCCCAAGGGAGGAACCTCGGCCGAGGCCTCGGGGCCTCTTGCATCTGCTGTGGGGTGCAGAGGCCCCGACGCCGGAGCAGCATGAAATAACAGGGTTTGTCGGGGAGGCTTGCGATCAGAGCAGTGGGGCACTCCTGAGATAGTGAACACTGTTGCTGGGCCCCCTGGCCATCCGTCTTCTAGGCTGCGGTTGAAGGCAGAGACCAGACACGTGTCTGCAGCATGTCACAGAGCGCGTGCATTTATTTACACGATACAGGACGCACAGCATCCCCAGAGCGCACTGAGAGCAGTGTGAGCGCGCTCACGGCCAGTCAGGCATGTGCACCTCGAGCACATCGAGCTGCAGGATCTCGGTGCGGCACCCGAGCAGGGTACCGAGGTTGGGCGTCGTGCGGCCGAGGTCGCCGTGGCAGAACTCCTTGATGCCCGACGATGGAGAAGCACACATGCAGGAGGGAGGCGGTGGGGCGGGTGGGTCGGGTCAGACTTGGCACGTATACCACAGGCATGCACGCAGGTCGCCCACCACCTCCCGTGGTCTGCCTCACCTTGACGTACGTGCCCGCCTGCGTGCGTAGCCGCAGGTTGAAGTAGCACGGGCGCGAGGGCACCGGTTCCACAGCCTCGACCGTCACCCAGCGCGTGCGCACCTGCGACAACGTGACGAGTGCGTGCGTGCAGGCGCGTGTGACACACCGTGTGCGTGGTTGCTTGATCGATCTGGTCCAGGGTTGCACCATTCGACATTCGATGAGCATCGAATGTCGAATGATCGAATACGAATGTCGAATGTCGTATATACGCATACGAACACCATTCGACGACGAGACATTCACACTTTTCCACACTTTTTGAACTTCGAATCAAAGCTTTGTTTCGAACGATTCCGAAAGCTAGAAGCATCAGTGAGACACCAGGATTCCAGAACTTCTTTCAGAAGTGAAATCCATAAAGGTTTGCGATGAGGAAATCGAGGCAAACGTTGGGAAAACAAATGTCGAATGTCGAATATCGAATGACCTCTTGAAAAAACGTCGAATGTCGAATGTCGAATGTCGTGTGATCGAATGTCGAATGGTGCAACCCTGGTCTGGTCAGATACATCTGAACGCAGATCACCTGTGTGTGTGCGCGCACGAGCGCAATGCACACAGAAATCGTTGCAGAGAAGAGTGAGGAACAAGCACTCGTTTTGCCCCCCCCCCCCTCCCACAAACGCCACGCCCACTCGCACCTTTGGCGCTCGCCGGTGCAGCACGCGCAGCGGCGTGTCCTGTGCGACGTCGAGTTGCCGCACTTCCAGCAGCTTCCCGACGGCTTCCGCGCTCAGCGGGCGCTCGGCCCAGCACAGTGCCGAGTACGTCTTCTCTTTGCTCTCCTCCGCCTCCTTGATCTTGTCGCACGCCGCGCGCGTGCACGTCGTCAGCGACACCGCGCGCGCGCCGCTGCGGGGAACACGGTAGGCGCGCGGAACGTGTTGGGTGGCGCGCAGAACGTGTTGGGTGGCGGTGGTGCGTCGATCTGTCCAGTGCCAGCAACGCCGGTACCTAACTGTGCCTTGCCCCCGCCCCCCCTCCCCTCCCATGAAAACTCCCCCTGAACGCACGCACACCACTCCCCCTGAACACACACACACGCACACAACGCACACACACTGTGTGTGTGACACACACACACACGCACACAACGCACACACACATGCACACACACTACTCCCCCTGAACGCACACACACATGCACACACACTACTCCCCCTGAACGCACACGCCCCCCCCTTAACGCACACACACTACGCCGCACGCAACGCGCCCTCCCTGTCGCCACAGCCGCCTTTCCCCCCTCTATACACTCATGGGCCCGCCCGCGCGTACGAGCGCCTCCTCAGCCACACACACACACACAGACACGACCCCTCAACACGCACACTCACTGCTCCAATTGCGCGAGCACCTCCGCAGACACAGTGTGTGTCGCACACTGCATCACACACACGCAAGCGTCGCACGCACTGCGTCACGCACACACAATGCCGCACACACACACACACACTCACTGCTCTGACTGCGCGAGCGCATTCTCAGCCGCACAGACACACAAGCCACAGTGTGTCGCACACCGCATCACACACATGGTCACACACACGGCATCACACACACACACACACACACACGACGCCACACGCACACTCACTGCTCTGAACGCGCGAGCGCCACCTCGGCCGCACAGAAACGCACGATGCAGACACACAGTGTGCGTCACACACACTGCGCCACACACACTGCATCACACACACACGACCCCCCACGCGCACTCACTGTTCCGATTGAGCTAGCGCCTCCTCAGCCGCACAGACACACAAGATGCACACACGCACATGCACACACACACACACGCGCACACACACACACACACCTGCACACGCACACACGCACACACACGCACACACACACACACACACACACACACACGCATGCACACACACACACACATAAACGCACACACACAAACACACACGCACACACACACACACGCACACACACGCGCACACACACACACACGCACGCACACAACCAACCAACCATCCAACCAACCAACCAAGCGTTACATGAGGCCGTCTGCATGCACCGGCAATGCCTGTACTACTAACAGCAATACACCCCGGCAATTGTTACGAAGTCTGACCCGTGCACTGGGATGTCTTTCGAATAGCGGGTGACCGACCAGCGCCTGAATCGAGTGGATAGTATCCTTGGTTTGGGGGGGTCTGGGGGGGGCTGCCACTCTGGCCAACCAACTACAACTTGGGTTGCCACTCTGGCCAACCAACTTCAACTTCAATCGCAGCGTATCATCTCGCCATGGGCCGATTAATTCCATGGGCGATAGTCGGGGTTGTCCGTCGTGCAATGTATACGTCGCCGCAACTACTAGATCCGTTCGGCCGCGGCCTACTAGACTGAGTTTTCGTTGGGCAGGCCATGAGGACGTCGGATCAGCTCCTTGGACCGATGAACTCGATGGGCGACGGACGCACACACACACACACACATACACACTGTGTCACAGGCACACACACACTGCGCCCCAAGTGCACTCACTGCTCTGACCGCGCGAGCGCCGCCTCTGCAGCGCGCAGCTGCTCGGCACTCGGGTCTGGCAGCTGCGGCGCAGTCACCTCGAACACGAACGGCCGGCCGTCGCCGAGCATGCGCACGTCCGCGTCCTCCCTGCCTCCTGCAATTTGTTTAGGGATTCCAGAAAGGGGGGGGGGGGAGGAGGCATGGGTCATGTGCCCTCTCTGCCTCGTGCGGTCTGGGATGCAAGGTGGAGATGCGGCGTGTGTCAGCTGCAGTGCATGGCCGTGTTATGAGCATGCTATCTCTACCTCCTGCGATTTGGGGGGGAGTTCCAGAAGTGAGGAGGGCAGAGGAAAGGAGGCGAGTGTCAGCTGCAGTTGCTGGTTGTGTTGTAGAGCAATGTTCAATGAGCATGCACACAGTCCGCGTCCTCCCTGCCTTCTGCGAGTCGTTGTGGGATTCCAGAAGGGGGGGCAGACGAGGAATGGGTCATGCGCCCTCTCTGCCTCGTGCGGTTTTGAGGTTTGAGGTGGACAGGAGGTATGTGTCAGCTGCAGCTGGCTGGCCGTGTGGTTGAGCATGCGCGCGTACGCGCCCTCTCTGCCTCCTGCGTTTTGTTGTGAGGTTTCCAGAAGGGGGAGGGGCAGAGGGGAGGAGGCGTGGGGCAGCTGAAGGGGCCGGCTGTTCTGTCGCGCATGAGCATGTTGAGCATGCGCACGCCTGCACTCTCTCTGTCTCCTGCGGTTTGTTGTGGGGTTCCAGGAAGAGGGGGGGGGGATGAGAGGAGGTGTGTGTCAGCCGTGTTGTTGAGCATGCGTGCGTCCGCGTTCCCTCTGCCTCATGCGTTTTGTTGTGGGGTTCCAGAAGGGGTCACAGGGGGCATGTGTCACCCGCAATGGCTGGCCGTTGTTGAGCACCCGTGAGCCAGTGCGTCCTGGATGGCCACCTGTTCACCCCCCACCCACCCTGCTCGTACCAGGACCCTGTGGCCCTAGTCATAGGACCCCTCGGCTGACCACTCATGATGAATTTGAAGTAGGAGGCACCATGCAGCGGGGCTGGTGAGTCCTGGATCGTCCCCTCTTCAATTATCCCCCTCCTGACTTCCCCCCACCCACGCATCTCTTCTACCACGACCTGGGGCCCTGGTCTCCACTCCCGACTCAGGTCCCCTCACCACCCCTTTGTGACAAACTTCTGGTCTGTAGAGACGCCACGCAGCGGGGCTGTTGCGTCCTGGATGAGCCCATCTCCCCCCCCCGTACCTCCCCCTGGCAACAGTAACAGTGACAGCGGCTTTCCAGCAAAGACTCCCTCTGGTACCATGGCTCTGGTCACAGGACCCCTTGGGGTCCCTCCCCTCCCCTTGGGGGAGGGTCACAGGACCCCTTAGCACCACCCACCCGTGATGGCCTTTAATCTGCGCCGTACAGCGAGAGGCTCGTGCATCCTGGATGGTACCCCTCTTGGGCCCCTCCTACCAGCCCCTAGTCTGGTACCAGGACCCTGTGGCCACGTCCTGGTCACCACTCCCGACAAACCCTCAGCAACTACAGGTGGGGTTTGGGGTTAAGGGGTTATTGTTAGAATACTTGTGGCTGGCACTCAGATGAGTACCCAAATCCCCAGATTCCCCAAAGCGTGCCGTCTGAGCTGTGCGGATCTCTTACAGGCGTAGAGCGGCTTGTTGGAAAACTGTTACTCTCCTCAGTCTCTGCTGTTACATTGAGCAGCTCAAAATTGGCGTTTCTGGTCTCTAAAGGGTTGAAGGTAACAGGTTTCGGGTTTAGCACCCACCCCGTGACGAAGTTGTAGTCTGCTCCGTTGTACAGCGGAGCTGCTACGTCCTTGGTGATCCCCCTCTTCACCCTCCCCCTCTGTGGTAACAGCAACAGTAATTGTTGTAACGTCGGCTTCCCAGCAAAGACCCCCTCTGGTACCAGGACCTCCCAGCACCACCCACCCGTGATGAACTTATAGTCTGAACCGTTGTACATCGGAGCTAGTACTTCCAGGATGCGCTCTCCGAGCGACACGCATCCGATGCGCTCGCCGGTGTCGAGGTCAAACCACCTGTGGGTGGGGGTGCAGTGAGGGTGGAGTGTGCGCGCGTGTGTGTGTGTGTGTGTGTGTGTGTGTGTGCGTGCGTGTGTATGTGTGAGTGTGTGTGCTCTGGGCATGTTTCTGAAAGCACAAATCATATGCTCGCGACCATTCTGTGTGTGATTGTGCGTGCGTGTGTGCAGTCCGCCAGCGTGTTGGTGGTGGGATGTTTGTGTGGGTGAGTGAGTGGGCGGGCGGGTGGTCGGCTGGAGTGGGCGAGCGACTCGCATCCGATGCGCTCGCCATGTCGAGGTCAAACCACCTGTGTGTGTGGTTGGAGGGTGTGTGTGGTTTGTGTGTGTGTGTGTGTGTGTGTGTGCGTGTGCTTGTGCGTGTGTGTGTGAGTAAGTGAGCGGGCAGGCGAGCGGGTTGTTGAATGGGCGGTGTGTGTGCGTGTGTGTGTGTGTGTGTGTGTGTGTATGTGTGTGTGTGTGTGCGTGTCTGTGTGCACACGCCCGCTGCCCGCTCGCCCGCCCACGCCCGCCTGCCCGCGCCACCCCGCACGCGCACACACGCCCGCATGCATGCACACACACACACGTCCGCCCACGCCCGTTCCGCCCGTCCCGCCCGCCCGCCCGCCCGCACACATGCACACACACGGGTCTAATGCGCCATCAAAAGGCGTCCGACGGACTGTAAAATCGACCCCGCCCCCGCCTGCGCCGCCTGCCCTCGCCCGCCCCGCCGCCCGCCCGCGCCACCCACCTTGACTGTGGCATTCCGCGTACGACCTTCATGTACCGCCCAGCCAGGAACGCATTGGCGCGCGTGATGCCCGCGACCACGCGCGCGGCCGCTGCCGGCGCCGCCATCGCCCCGCTGGTGGGCGGCCACGGGCACACGCGCCGCAGCACGCCCGCGGGCTTTTGGCCAACCAGGGCGCAGAGCTCGGCGGTCGACATGGACGCGAGCGTCGCGGTCGCCTCGAGCTGCACAGCCGCGGCGTCCTCGGCTGCAGCGGCGGCGGCGGCGACCGCAGCGGCGGCGGCGGCCGCCGCCACTTCCTCTGCTGTCCCTGCTGCCACTGCTGCTGCCGCCTCTGCCTGCGCTGCTGCTGCCGCGATCACTGCCTCGGCTGCGGCCCGCTTCTGCTTCTTCCGCGACTGCTGGTGCACCACGTGCGGGTTGGGCACCCCCTGCTTCCTGCGATGCTGGAACTCGACCAGTTCTGCGCAGCGAGGGCCACCCGGCATGCAAGACAATGGTGAGGAAGCTTGCGCGAGGTGCTCAGTCCGACACAGCACAGCACAGCACAGCACAGCACAGCACAGCACAGCACAGCACAGCACAATACAGCATCGCACAGCTCCGCAGCAAAGCAGCACAGCAAAGCACCGCACAGGACCCGGCGCCCGCAAGCATGCCCTGTTGCTGGCTTGGCTGTTCAGCAGGCAGGCATCCGCGCCAGTCGCCCTCCCGCCCACTTCCCGCCCATCCACCCTTGACGAGCGGCCGCAGCTCCTCCCGGTCGCGGTCACACTCCATGGTCAGCGTGAGAGTGATGTCCACGCTACCGTCCTGCAGCTTCTTGCCAGCCCCCAGCTGCAGCGCGAGCGCTGGGCCCAGTAGCCGCTGCACCACCTGCTTGATGGGCACGGCCTGGGGGGGGCCCTTGTGGCCGAGCGCCTTCCACCTGCCGAGGGGTGTGATTGTGTAGGAGGGTGTGTGGGGGAATGATGGTGGCGCGGAGCAGGGGGGATGGGATGGCACGCGCTTGTTGGCGTGTTGCAGGCAGGGTGCACAGATGGTACAGGCAGGCAGCAGCGCTTACACCCCATGAGCACACACATCCCACGCCTCCCGCACCCCCGCACCCACTTTGCCCCCATGTGCTCCGTGACCATGCGCTCCCGCAGCAGCGCCGACGCACACAGGCACACGTCCACGTCGAACGAGACAAACGGCACGCCGCACTCGGACAGCACTCGCGCGAGGCCGTCTGCGCGCAGCGTCGACGCGCCGGAGAGCACAACCGCCGCTGACGGGTGGGGAGACAAGCTTGCAGCAGTCGGCGCACCCAAGGGTGGGTCGGCGGGCGTGGGGATCGCGAGGGGGGCGGTGTCGCCGGGCGCCGCCCTGGGCAGCATCTGCATCACGCCGAGACACAGGCTGCACGTCGCGGGCCACGCTGCAGCGGCGGCTCCGTCGGCCTTCGAGCTACTCGCCGCCGCCTCTGTGCTTCCTCCACCAGCGCCGCCACCAGCGCCAGCTCCCTCACACTTCTGCTGGCCCGATGGCTGTCCGCCCTGAGACGCTGCGGCGGGCGCCTGGACGTCTGCCGCTGCCGCCGCCCGTCTCAGCCCATCCATCAGGTCGCCAGGGCAGCTGGGCGGCTGCGCCGCGTAGTCGTCGTAGCGTGTGTGCCGAAACAGCCTGAGGATACACCTCGGGCAGACCTGGGCAGGGGTGGGCGGTGCGGCAGAGTAAGGTGTTGCTGATCTGCATGCATGCAATGCATGCATGCGCACACATGCCCTCACCTGATCGCCAAGCAGCCCCTCCACCATGTCCACGTACGGTGCCAGGTCCCTGCTGCCGCCTGACTGACGCGCCAGGTCTCGCATCGCATACAGAAGCGCGGCGACCATGCGCGCGCCGCCAGGTCGCTCCGGCTCCGCCATCCCTGTCACCCGATGCACCCTATCAGGTTCACCACGCTACGTCTATGCAGATGCCAAGCACTCTCTCCTGCCTAAGGGGGAGGCGGACAGTGTGCACAAACTATACCAGCTGCCTCCACACCAGGGTTGATTTGTCCCAGAAGCACGCCCAGTGACACAACCTGCTGACCCACGGCACGCTTGTTCCATACGTGTCCATTCCTCCCTTACTTACCTGACCCCTGCTACGTGCTGCGACAGCCAAGGCGACAAAAAGCTGACAGTTACCGTCTGAAACAGCCTCCCCCTGCCCCCCCCTGCCTCAGTTAAGCAGCAGCAGCCGCCAGCGACACGTGCAGGTCTCCACGGCGTGGGGAGCAGAGGCACATCACAGCAGAGGGGGAGGAGCAGACGTTATCGTGCAGAGCTGTAGCAAGCAACCATGCTGCGTTGCGTTAAGCAGCCCGCGGTGACGTACGACCTCGTCGGCCTCGCCAACCAGGGCGCAGTGACCGTGGGCAGGGAAACTGACAGCGTGCTTCGCTTGGACAGCCCAGAAATCCCATTCCTGCTGTCTCGCAAGCACGCGACGCTGCAGTTCCAGCCCGACGGCCGCCTGCTCCTGCACGACCTGGGCTCCACCAACGGCACGTATGCCTCACGTCATGGCGCGCTGCTCTCCAAGCTGCCCGTCGACAAGCGCTGGGAGCTGCGCGACAACGACACCGTGGGGTTTGGAGGCCCAGACACCATCCTCGTAGGGGGCAACCACGTCGCCAACCCCTTCATCTTTAAGTTCTACGCCGTGGCGGACGCGGGCACGACGGGGCGGAGCGAGGGAGCCGTGGACCTGCTGGTGAGTGGGGGTCAACCAGACAGCTGTTGACGCATGCATGCGCGCGCGTTTGCGCGTTTGCACGCCATGCAACCCTGGGGCGGAGAGTCCCAGCCCCTTAGCTTAGCAATCCCACCCCTCCTGTGCAGCCCTGAACACCCTGTGCACATGCACACACCTTGCATAGGCCCAGGTGGACCAGGTAGGCCAGGGCACCAGCGCGGCACTAGCGCGCTCCTCAACCGCCATCACGTCGACCCCCCTCACTCCCCCCCTCTCCCTCGTTCTCACCCCCCCCTCCCCTGCACCACCCTCCCCCGCCACCACCTGCGCAGGCTCAGGTGGACCAGGCCAACCCGCGGCACCAGCACTCTTCAACGAGCGCCAACGCGCGGCGCAACAGCACGGGCGCGGGCATCAAGGACTCCTCGACAAGGCGCGCGACGCGCTCCGAGGGCTCGTTCGACGTGATTGAGATCATGGACGATGACGCAGCCGTGGGCGACCAGGGCACCGCTGGCGCCGGCCCGTCGTCTCCCCGCCCCAACGGCAGCCCGTCGACTGTGATGAAGGACATCCTGTGCACTCACCTCTCGTGCCCCATCTGCCAGGACTGGGTCACAGCCGCGCACGCGCTCTCGTGCGGCCACATGTTCTGCGGGCTGTGCCTAGTCACATGGCTCAACCAAAACCAGTCGTGTCCGTCGTGCCGAAAGCTCTGCGCGGGCGTGCCGGTGCGCTGCTTCCAGATCGACGCCGCGATCCAGGACCTGCTCGACCAGGGCATCAAAGTCATGTCGCCCGGAACCAAGGCGGAGCGCTCGCAAAAGCAGCGCCACTGGGACAACGTGGCCAACATCGTGGTGCCCGACTGGGCCATGTCGCTGCAGGCGCGCAAGCGGAAAGCCGCTGAGGCGGCCGCGCGCAACCAGCGCGGCTTCATGAACCCCGGCGCAACCGGCGAGGCAGAGTGAGCTGAGCGCATGGACGGGACGTGTTCTGCGGCTGCACGGGCGGCCACATCCGAGCAGGCGGTGCGCTACGGCACGCCCCCCCCCCCCCCCCCCCCATGACTCGCGGCAGAGAGAGATGGTAGATAAATAGCAAGCACCGTGTCCTTGGCGCCGCCCACCTCTTTTTGGCCACGCACGCGCACTAAATATATTTGCACGCGGTGTGCACCATGTGGCGGGCACGCGAGGGGAGCAAGCAAACGAGCTGACCGATCCTTCTTCCCACGACCGACCATCACAGTAGTCAATAGGCAGGGGACACCACCGACTTGCAAGTGACGCCGCTGCATGGCATGACAGTAGCAGTAGCGCATCGACCACCACGGACAGTATGTGTTATCAGTCAGGTTACAGATCTCCGCTCCACCCTCGGGTGTGCCTTGTGTCGACTCTCTCTCTCCTACCTACTACCCCAGTCCCCCGAACGTGACCGCGGTCAAGCCAACATGAGCAGCCGCGTCTGCTGGTGGTGAGGTGTTGAACCACGACACCCCAACGTACCGCACGAGGGGGCCGTGGGTGCGCGCATGGCGGCAGCTGCGGTACATGGGGCCGCTCCATGCGTCGCCATGCAGCCCCGGCGCACTCCTCCTCAGTACTTGTTGATGCCGAAGAACCTGACCTTGTGCAAGGCAGGCAGCTTAGCGATGACCAGCACCAACACTACAATCAGGTTGGCAGCCAGGGGCTGCTGGCGGAAGTCTGTGCCGTTGGTGGCGAGCAGGAAGAGCACGACCGGCACCGCGGTGAGCAGCTTGCGCTTGTACGTGCCATACACGCCGTTGTCGAGCTGCTCCCAGAATGTCTGCTGGCAGTACTGCCCCTGGTCGTCCTCAGCAAACGGGGTGCCCTTCATCCAGTGCATGAGGTAGTACGACAACACGCCATGCAGCAGGTGTACGTACGTCCATGCCATGCCAGTGTCGGGCGTCACAGAGCTCATCACCAGCCATGCCAGCACCACCAGGCCGGCATACCACGCAAGCACAGCTGGGTGGCTCACCCAGCTCACGTTCTTGTTCATAATGACCTCGCTGGGCACCCGCCTGTGGCCTCGTGTAGCGTAGCCCATGCTGTGTCGATGCTGACGGGACCTGCGCCGTCTGCGCTATCCCCCTCCTCTGCCCGCGCTGGCCCTCGTGCGCTGGGGCGGTGGCCTACGGCGTGCGCTGGGGGCCGGGGGCGGTGGAACTGCCGACACTGACACTCCCAGCTGGGTCTGTCTCTCTAGGATGGCGCTCCGGGGCAGGTCTGTGGCAATAGTTTTACTGTGTTGTGTTGTGGGTTGGAGCTGCAATAACGATGGAGAACGGGGGCAGCCCTAATCCTAATTTGAGATGGGGGTGGGGTGATGTCCGCACCTGCATGGCGCCCCGCAAGGCAAGAAACCTCCCCCCGCGTGGGCCGCCCCCCCATCGCCCCCCCCACCCCACTGCGTGCATCATGATCCCACGCCACTGAGTTGCGGGTGGCGCCACCGCGGTGGGGAGTCGGCTTGGCAAGCAGGGGCCGGGGCCACCAAGGAGGGGAAAGCCGCATCATCGGTGCGGTGGCACACAGAGGCGTGACGTATCTGGGATCTGCGAGGCGACAAGGCACTGCAGGTGGGTGCGCGCGCGCTCCATGCGTGCATGCATGCATGGGCTTACGCACCCATCTGATCTTGGCATGCACGATCAGCAACGGTGTGCAACCACCATGCAAACATGCCTCAATCAGCTGGGTGGCCATGCGTGCGTTGCTTCAGCCACAGCCACGATAATGCAAGCGACACGCATGCTCCTGCCCATGCATGGCGCGAGCTGTGTGTGCGCGCGACACGCGTGATGCCATGATGATGCCATGATGTTGAACGTGCATGCACGCACACACACAGACACACACACACACACACACACACACGTACACACACATCAACACACGTACACGTACACACGCACACACACACGCACACACGCACGCACGCACGCACGCACGCACGCACGCACGCACTTACAATGTGCACCCATCTAATCAGGGACTGCGGCAGCTCGGTAGAGCGAGAGGCCGCCTCCCGAGATGAGCACGGCGCAGGGCGAGCGGCGCGTGCGGCTCCACGCCACGCGCTCGCTGCTGAACAAGATCCCGCTGAACGAGTTGTTTGAGCTGCCGGGGCGGCCGCACGTGGTGTACCAGCTGCGCAGCTACACCAACCCCGCAGCGCCAGTAGATGCCACCACCGTTGCAAGGTGTGCTTGTCGTAGGGGCTGGTTGAAAGGGGCAGGTGGACGCCAGCTCTGGGGGCTGCCCCGTGCAGCCGCACACGACCTGTCTGTCACGGCCTGCATATAACGTACAATGCGGGCGGTGTGCCCCTTTACTGGCGGGTGGATGGTTCTCACTGTGTGGCGCCCCCCCCCTGCCCTGCCCTGCCCACGCCCACAACAGGAACGACGTGCCGTTTCTATTCAAGGCGTTTGAGACCGGCCAGGTGAGGGGGGGTGGCTGGCGTAGAAAGGAAGACCATGCAGTGACGACACACACATGATATCTACTCCCCCCCCCCCCCGCACACACACGCGCGCGCGCACACCCACAGTGCATGTATTGACCACACATACACGCAATGTTTCCCCCAGCTACCACCACCACCACACACACATGCACGCATGCACGCACAGTGCATGCATGCACACACTGCCTGCGCACTGTCCTGGGCAGCCGCGAGCTGGTGTACCACGCACCACGCGCTGAACCATCGAGGCACGGGCCCAGACACCAACTGCCCCCCTGCGGGCTGCACCCACCCACCCACCAACCCACCCCCGCCCGCCACCCACCCACCCACCCACCCACCCACCCTTGCCAGATCGGCCCCAAGCGCATGGCAAAGCTGCACGGCGGGAAGGCGCGTGTGGCAACGATCCATGAGTACCTCGACTGGACGGTGACGGCGCAGGGGTCGGAGGCGGACGACGAGCTGGTGCGGCATCAGAGCCCCCCCCCCCACACACACGCACCACCACCATGCGTGCATGCTTGGACGATGAGCTGGTGTGGCAACACCCCCCAAATACACACGCACCATCGTGCATGCACGCATGGTGCATGAGGCAATGCAACATTGATGACGAGCTGGTGCGGCACCAGCACCCACACGCACCACCACGCACATGCATGCACACAGCGGCAGCAGCACCCCCACACAGCACACACACACCCACCATCACCAACACACCACCACCGAGCATGCACGCATGGCGCATGAGGCAACGCAGCATGGATGGCAAGCTGGTGCGGCATCAGCGCCCACACACGCACCACCACCATGCATGCAATGCATACACACAGCGGCAGCAGCACCTTGAATACACCACCACCAAGCACGCATGCATGGCGCATGAGGTAGGGCAGCGCAGCATGGATGATTAGCTGGTGCGGCAGCAGCACACACGCACACGCACCACCACCATGCATGCACGTATGGCGCATGGCATGGGCAGCGCACGCAGCCTAGCGCAGCCGGCGCGCACGCAGGCAGCACCATGCAGGCAGGTGCACCATGCATGCCCCCCCCCACACCCCACCCTACGCACACACTCACACTCCCCACACACACACCATCGCATGACTTTGGTGGCTTCCGCACGCACGCACGCACGCATGCCCCACCCACCCCACACACGTGCCAATACCCCCCCCCCCCCCTGCCCCCCCCCCCCCCCAACAATGTATTACTCGCGGAAGTTCAGAGCCGCGAAACGTGTATAGCTTACAGATTAAGTCTCCTGCATGGTGCCATGTGCACAGCCATGCACGCGACACTCTGGTGTGGAAGTATGAAGTACACGTGTCAGAATGTGCCACACACACACACAGACACACACCAACGGAGGACTTTGGTGGCTTCCGCACGCACGCACGCATGCATGCATGCCCCCCCCCCACACACACAACTCGTGCCAATATGCCGACCCTCCCCCCACCACCACCACCCACACCATCGCATAACTTTGGTCGCTTCCGCACGCACGCACGCATGCAAGCCCCCCCACACACACACACAACTCGTGCCAAATGCTAAACCCCCCTCCCACACACACATGCACACACCACACACACACCCCACTGCAGGACTTCGGTGGCTTCCGCACGCACGCACGCATGCAAGCCCCCCCACACACACACACACGCACACACCACACGCACACACCACTGCAGGACTTTGGTGGCTTACGCACGCACGCACGCACGCACGCATGCCCCCCCCCCCCTCCCACACACACACACAACTCGCGCCAAATGCTGACCCCCCACCACCACCACACACACACACACACCACACACCATCGCATGACTTTGGTGGCTTCCGCACGCACGCACGCATGCATGCCCCCCACACACACACAACTCGTGCCAAATGCTGATCCCCGACACACACACACTCCCCACACACACCATCGCATGACTTTGGTGGCTTCCGCACGCTTCGGGATGGCTTCCGCACGTACGCATGCATGCATGCCCCAACCACCCCACACACGTGCCAATATGCCGACCCTTCCCCCCACCACCACCCACACCACCGCAAGACTTCGGTGGCTTCCGCACGCACGCACGCATGCATGCCCCCCCCCACACACACCCCAAACTCACCCCACCGCAGGACTTTGGTGGCTTCCGCACGCTCGTCATCCTTCCGCGCTTCATACCGCAGTACGCGCCAGCAGACTACCTGGGCCTGAACGAGGTGGGGAGGCGGGCCACAAAGGACCGCATGGGCCGCATGCGTGACTGCATCCTGCCATTCCCAGCGCCCCCCCCCCCCAACTACCACCCAACTACCACCCAACTACCACCCTGAGATGAACCCCCTGGTGTCTCGGCACCAAACACCCAAGGGGGGGGGTCTTTAGTATTCAGCACGTTTGGCCTGCCCCCCTGGGGTTGTACTTGCCTGGGTTTGACCCGCTTGGGCTACTAAGCCAGGGACCTGACCCCCACTAGAGCCTGCTTCACTAGGAGCCTGCCAGGAGCCTGCCAGGAGCCTGCTAGGAGCCTGCTTCAGTAGGAGCCTGCTTCAGGAGGCATTAAAATAGGTGCTGCAAGGGAGGCACTCGGCTCAACAGCACCAGGGCATACCAGTTTTGCACGGCCACACATGCCGCAAGAGCTAGGCACAGGTGCTACCCATACACCCACACCCACGCCCCCCATCTGACAACCCAGGGGTCTTGGCTTAACAGTTTTAACGCGTGCTTATCGTCGCCCACACGTGCCATACCCACATCCATGCACCGGTACCAACACTTACGCACCCGCGCCAGTTTCAACGCGTGCAAAGTCGCCCACACATGCCACTCCC
The DNA here is from genome assembly GCA_016618255.1 of Chlamydomonas sp. UWO 241. Taxonomy (NCBI): domain Eukaryota; kingdom Viridiplantae; phylum Chlorophyta; class Chlorophyceae; order Chlamydomonadales; family Chlamydomonadaceae; genus Chlamydomonas; species Chlamydomonas priscui. Next base: position 742,053 of record VFSX01000024.1, read on the forward strand.
ACACCCACTCACCCGCACCCCCTCACACACACACGCACGCACACACCCAGGGCAAGAAATCGTCCACAGGGCAGGCGCTCGGCGCGCCCCTCAACCCGCTCCCGCTGCTCCAAACGCACGGGAAGCCAGTGTGCGCGGCGACGATCCGGACGGGGCCGGGCTACCTAGAGATCCCATTTGTCGCGACGCATGAAGGCAAGCGCGGGCGCGGCTACTGCAGGTGCGTTAAGCCCCCCCCCCTCCAACTAGCTCATCCCTTGAACCTCCCAAGATCCCATTTGTCGCGACGCATGAAGGCAAGCGCGGGCGCGGCTACTGCATGTGCGTTAAGCTCCCCCCCCCCCCCCCAATCCAGCTTATCCCTTGAACCCGCCAAGCTCCCATTTGTCGCGACGCATGAAGGCAAGCGCGGCGTGGCTACTGCAGGTGCTCAAAACCTGGACCCCCAAATCCTGCCCAAATCCTAAACCATGACTCAAACCTCTCGAGGCCTTCCCTGACGTGTGTCGCGACACGCGAGGGCACGCACGGGTGCGACCACTGCAGGTGTGAAAGCCCCAACCCGCAAACACTTAGCCCTGAAACCTCCCGAAGTATCTGTGGTTTCCCACGACGCACGCGGGCAAGTGCGGTGAGGGGCTGTCGCAGGTGCGTTTGGTTGGTCGTGCGGTGCAGTGTGTGGTTGGGCAGGACGCGCGCTGAGGCGCAATCCCCACACCGACACCCGCAGGGCGCACGCCAGTGGTGTCATTAAGTAAACCGATACCGATAGGAAACCGGTTTGCCCCCGCAACATAGGAGGGAGCATGCCGAATGGCCCCCGCAGAAGGCGTTTTTTTATTCGCCCTTGCAGTTTCCCCCGCAATTTCCCGGTTCGCCCCCGCAGCGGGGGCTGCGGGGGCGCTAATGAGACCACTGCCGCACGCGCACTTACGCCCACAGGCCGACGCACGCCTGGCATGACGCCCGCCCGCCCCGCCCCCCCCCCACACACACACACACAAAGAGAGATCGTTACAGAGAGCTCTGAATGGCAGACCTAGATGGGCTGTTTCTGGTCATCAGTTGAGGGGATTACGTTTGCAGGCGGGAGACCAACCGTGCGCCAGCAAGAGGGTGAATACCACACACACACACATACAAACACGCGCAAACACCAGTCTCCACAATCCCCCTCCCGCCCCCCCCCCCCCTCCCCCTCCCTCCCGCAGGTGCATCGTCGAGGCGATTGAGCAGATCTGCAGCGCGCTGCGCCTGCGCAAGCTCATGCTGTGCTCCACAGACGACCCCTCTGTCAAGTCGACGTGGCAGCACCTCGGGTTCAGCTTCACGTCGGAGCAGGAGATGGAGGAGTGGGACGTCCCGCACTCGGACATGGTGTACCTGCAAAACACGGTGCAGATGCACAAGGACCTGGCAGAGCCAGAGAGCGAGCCGCCCAGGACGTGGAAGCCAGTCGTGATCAAGCACGGCGCGCTGCGCGTGCGCGTGTACGCGCGCATCGGAGAGGGCCGCCCGCTGCTGCTGCAACACCAGCCGCCGGCCAAGCGGCGCGCGCTCCCGGCGCCCGGCGCCCTCCCCACCGCCTCGGGCGCGCTCCCGGCCGCGTCTGTGTCCCTGTTCCCCGCGTACTCGACCGCAACGTCGCTCGGCACCAATGCGGCAAACGGGCCGGCGGCGAGTGAGGCGAGCGGAGGAGGGGGGCTGTTTGGCGTGTCCGTCGGTGCCACGGGCGGCGGCGGCGGAGGCTACGACTCCAAGGCCACGACGCAGTGCGGGAGTGAGCGCGTCGGCGGCGGCGGTGGTGGCGGGGACGAGCCGTCGTCGTCGTTGCAGTACCCAATCATGGGTTTGGGCACGCAGGACCAGCGCGCTGCGTTTTCCGGGGCGGGCGGTGCGCCCGAGAAGGGCGCGGCCCGCGCGATGGACGCAGAGATGGAGACGGCGGGGGCGGAGGGAGCGGACGACGGAGGGGGAGATGACGGAGGGGGAGACCGGATGGACACGGATGACCGGGAGGCTGAGGGCCGCACGGCGCGCGCTGGTGTGGCGCTAGACAGCTAGATCCTCTCTAGAAGGCGGCTGTCAGCGCCGCACGCAGCTAGACAGTGGCTCCAGGGCACCCAGATACACACAAACACACAATCGGGACACACGCGCGCACGCACGTGCTGCAAGTGGAGACACGCGCGTGCACCACCCGGCAGCAGCGCGTGCTGTCGAACTTGTGCTGAACAATGCAAGAACTAGAGGACAGGACACCTATAAGCTGAGCAGGCTTGTAAACAAAACGCAAAAAAATAACTGCTTCCCACACTTTGCTCGCACAACTCACGCGAGCAAAAAGAGAAGAGGCCTTTCTAAGGACGCAGGCTAAGGGGAACGCATCGCACATGCATATGCATTATCGTCAGTCTGCATGTGACACGCATGGAAGTTGTTGCTGCTAGACGTAAGAGCATCACAGCACTGGTCACGAGAGAGCCCAAAATGGGCACCGGGAAACCCAACAGGGTGAAGCGGATACTCATGAAGTTCGGAATTGCGAAGGTCAGGAGCTGAGAGAGGAGAGAGGGAGGGAGGGGGGGGGTCCCCACGCATGGCATGCAGCGCCCGCATGGCTCATGCAACAGTTGCGGCCCCTGTTGCACAGCTCCCCTGGGTTGGGATTGCATGCATGCGCTGCAAACAGCACACGTGGGCAGGTCATTGGCTTGCTTGCATACATGGATGGTGCATGCATGGAGTCGGTGCATACCCTCGCAACATGCATGCACCGAGCACCACCCACACAGCCACGCACCCCCCCGCCCTGGCCGTGCGCTGCACAGCTCAAGGCACGCGTGCTGATCGTGGGGCTGTGCAATAGCGGTAAGACCACGATCGTCAGGGCGCTCGCGAAGCAGCGCACAGACGAAGCAGCGCCCACTACAGGCTTCGAGGTGGAGACTTTCAAGATGAACGGCAAGGCTGGCAAGGTGATACACACAGCTGATGCTGCCCCCCCCCCCCTCCCCCCGGGGCTGTGGGTGCGCCGCGGACGCTAGGCCTAGGTGCTGGAAGTTGAAAAGTAGCAGCGCAGTCGGAGCGGAGCGGAGCGGAGCGCCTTGCCGACACTGTTTGCCGCCACACGGCACGCTGCAACTCACGCTTTTGGCCTTCAGCTGCTCATGAAGTGCTGCCCGCCTTGCTGCCACCAGTGGCGTCACTGAGCAACCCTCCAGTCGCCGTGGACACATCTGCGACATGCTCACATGTGGATGTGCTCACATTGGCTGCTTTCCTGTGTTTTTCAAGGGCACACAACCAGCACACACCGCCACGCCACGCAGGTTAAGCTCACTACGTTCGACATGTCGGGCGATCCCAAGTACCAGTCGCTGTGGCAGTCCTTTTACGAGGGCGCAAACGTGTGTGTGCACCTGCAGTATGCTGATGCCAACAGGCGTGCGTGCCGCCTGCTGTGTGCCGCCTGCTGTGCATGCTGTGCATGCGTGCCTCAATCGTGAGCAGCAGCCTCGACGGGTGCGCCACTTACACGCACGCCTGCCCGGCCGCCCTGGAACCGCAGGGCGTTGTGTTTGTCGTGGACGCTGCAAATGCAGCGCAGTTTGGAGAGGCCAAGTCGACGCTGTGGGGCATCATGGAGAAGGCGCCAAAGGTGAGAAGAGGAGCTTGGTAGAAGCTAGGTAGAAGTGCGTAGAAGGTGAGCCTGATGAAGCAGACGGTCGAGGTGAAGTTAGCTGGGAGATGGAGGGCGGCGGGATGGGGGGGGGGGGGGGGGGGGGGGGGGGAGGGAGCAGCATCCGGCCCGGCTGGGGTGTGTGCAGCCTCTCCTCTCAAGCGTGAACGCGCTAGAGCAGCCCAAGCCGTGCGCGCAAGCACACACGTGCTCCTGCTGTGCCGACACTCCCGCTGCCGCGCCCGCACACACGCACGCACGCCCGTCTGCCCTGTGTGCGACTGACCTGCGCGGTCCGTCACCATTTGCAGGCGCTGCCTGTGCTGGTGCTCGTCAACAAGGCTGATCTGCCAGCCTCGCTGTCGCCCCTCGAGGTGGCGCACGCGCTGGGCATCGACGCGCCTGACGGTGGTGGCGCACCGGCTGGGAGGAGGGTCGGCGTCAAGGGGTGCAGCGGTGCGCAGAACCAAGGCCTGGACGACGCGTTTGCGTGGATGACCAAGAGTATTCGCGCCGCGCTGTGACGCGTGCCAGCGGAGTGGTGTGAGGAGGCTGCAGCGCGACTGGCGTGGAAGCTTCTAGCACAGATGTACAGAGAGCCCCCCCCCCCCCCCCCCCGGGGGTTGAGCATGGGCGCTGCCAACCCCGCTGATAGAATACGACAGGATTACAGGGGTCAGACTGCCAGGCTGCCAGGCTGCTGGGCTATCTACTAGTACTGTTTTCATGCAGTGGGAGACCAAGAGGTGTAGTGTGTAGTCCTCGCATTGATGCGGGCCAAAAGTGTGACAGGCCGAGCCAGGCCAGTCACAAAAAGACTCTTAAGAGTGGCCCCCGCTTGCACCTAGGGCTGTACATACAGTACGCACACACTAGCAAGTGCAACGCACACCAGAACCCTGCGACAAGGTTCCATTACTACTGTAACTACTACTCTGGGCGCGCGAATCAGAATCACAGCACCCCGCCCGCCCCCACGACCACAAACCCCCGCGGCCCGTGGTGGCCCTCGCCACCGTATCGCGCCGGCGACGCGGCCGCCTCGGCAGCAGCCCCGAGCGCGCCTGGCACTGGTGGGCGGTCTGTGGGCCAGATGAGGTCAGACGTCGCGTCGGCGTCAAGCAGGCCAGCAGTGCACACGGGCGGCGTCGCGACGGGGGCGGGGGCGGGGGTGTTTGACCGTACAGCAGGTACAGTGGTGACGGCGGCAGCGGCGCTGGCGGCCGCGTGGCGCCATGACGTCTGCTGCGGCGGCAGTGGGGGCGAGCTCGCCGGCAGGTGCGGTGTGTGCGCGCCGGCAGGCGGCCCCACGCCCCACTCTTCCTGCAGGCTCGCCAGCTGACCCTTGATCGTGGCGAAGAGCTGGTCGCTCGCGGTGGTGGTGGGCTCGGTGTTGGGGTGCACACTCCTACCCGAATTCCCACCCGGCGACCTCCAACCGCTCATCGGCCCTGTGGAAGTTGTCGAGTTGTCTGCCGGGTTGTCGTGGTGCGAGCGTGTGGCGCCACCTGCCAGGTGGCTCACCATCGATGCACTGCTCGGGCCGAAATCACCCCCGCCAGCCACAGGCCTCCCCTCTCCTGCCACAAAGTGCCCCATGCCAGACGTCGGCTGCTGTTGCTGCTGCTGATGAGGATGCTGCCAGGCGCGCGACGCAGGTGGTGCCGGTGCGCCGCCCGCGCCTGTGCCCGCCTCATACGGCGCGCCGCGGAGCTGTGCAGCCCCGGTGCTGGGCTCAGTGCTCCACTCAGCCACACCAGGCGGCGCCCCGAACGCGTCCACCCTGGACTCGGCAGGCATCGACGCCGTGCGCCCGTACTCGCGCCCGCGCCCGCGCTCCACCCGCACAGGGTGTCCGCCGGCCGCTGTCGTCGCAGACGATGGCGGCTTTGTCACGCCGTGCTGCAGACTGGAGCCGGGGGAGGGGTGCGCGAGCGCGGCGTCGCTGCTCATGTGTGAGGCGAGGCCCATGCGCTCAAGCAGGCTGCCGCCCACCCGCTCCCACTTTTGCGGTTGCTGCTCCCGCTGCTCCCACTGCTGCTGCTGCTGCTGCTCCCACATCTGCGGCTGCGGCTGCTCCCGCTGCTGCCGCTGCTCCCACCGCTCCCGCTGCCCAGCTTTGGCCTCGTGGACATTGTGGCCGCCAGCACGCAGCAGGAGGTCGTCAGACTCGGAGGAGCTCGACCCGAGCACCGAGGCCAGGCGGTCCCACAAAAACGGACTGCCATCGCCACCAATGCCATCAGCACTGTCGTCGCTGGAGCTGCCCGGAAGCTGAGCACCGACCGTGGCGCGCCCCAACCGGCCGCCTGCCAGAGCTGGCGCTGCTGCCGCCGCAGCACTCACCGCGTCGCCACCAGCTGCAGCGCTCGGCAGCGGTGCGGCCGCTGTGCTTGCCGCAGGGGCGGCCCGCATGCCATGGGTGCGCGTGGTCCAGCCCCCGTCAAAGAAGCGCTCGATGCCGCCCAGCACGGCCGCAGCGCTGCCCGCGCCTGCGGTGGGGGCACCACCACCACCGCTTGCTGCAGCCGTTGCCGCCCCAATCACTGTGCCTGCAGTACTACGCTGGGTGACAGGCTCGAGCTGCTGCTGATCCTGCCGCTGCTGCGCCCCCGTGTCGCTGTGCGCGGTGATGTGAGCGCGCGGCGCGTGGGCCGGCGCCTGGAGCTGCACAGGTACCTGGGTCGGTGGTGCTGCCTGGGCGGAGTTTGTGCCAGCACCAGCACCCGCAGCGAGCACCTGCTGCGCGCTGCCGCCCCGCGCGCCGCGCTCCGCACTAGGAGCTGCAGCAGCCAGCATGCCCTGTATGTGCTTGTCCTTTGCGCGCAGCAGCTGTGTTGCGCTGAGGTAGTCGTCCACCACCTGACCGTATGTCTTCCTGCAGGCAGGACCACCAGAGAGTGCGGTGAGAGCGCGCAGTGCGTTGAATCGATCGCTGCCACGCACACACGGCGTCACCGGTAGGCAGTGAATGAGAGCATGCAGCAGTGCTGGGCGTGAGTGTGTGTGTGTGTGTGTGTGTGTGTGTGTGCACGCATTCACACGCTGGCCCCTCTCACGTCAGCATCGATTTGAGCGCCGCGTGCTCAAGTGCCAGCTCCTGCCTGGCCGAACACTCGGCCGCGAGTGCAGCAGCCAGCTCGGCCACCTGCCACTCCAGCGCCTGAGTGCGGGCGTCGTCCCCAACGCCCCTGGCCTTGGCCTCCTGTTGGTGCACGCGCGCACAGTGCATGCATGCAGGCTTGGCTTCAGCTCCATGCGCCATGCGACGCCTGCATGCATGCATGCATGCAGCGGTTGGCAGCCATGGCTGGCTCCCTGTTGGTGGGAGGTAGCTGGGCCGTCCTGTGCCTGAGGCGCATCTCCCCCAAGCGGTCCAGAGGGGCGGCACGCGCTCCATGCGCCATGCGACGCCTGCATGCATGCATGCATGCATGCAGCGGTTGGCAGCCATGGCTGGCTCCCTGTTGGTGGGAGGTAGCTGGGCCGTCCTGTACCTGAGGCGCATCTCCCCCACGCGGTCCAGAGGGGCGGCACGCCCGCAGCTCGCGAAGCCACTCATGACATCGCGCCAGGTCTTCAGTCACTGATTGCGCCACAGCAAAAGCGCCCTGTTGGTCCACCTCCATCGGGGCGTCCATGGCTGCGGCCCTGTCTGCAGCTGTCAGACTGCTCAATTAAAGAAAAGTACCAATTCCACACACACCCTCGAACCTCTGCGGAATAGGGAAGTGACAGACAACTGACACAACTGTTAGTTGTGTGTGTGCGCAGCCAGACACCCAGTGCGGGAGGAGCCGGAGGGGAGGAGTGCGGCAGTCGCGCGCAGTGGGCCACCAGAGCGCCGTGGTAGCATAACCCAGCAGCCATGGGTGGCACGTTCACCAAGCTACTGGACACCTGGTTTAGGAACAAGTGAGGGGGGAGGGGGGGCAGGAAGCGACCATGCTGACCCTACGCTCGGATTGTTGCCGGGCGCCCATCATGCCACTCTCTCCTCCTCCACGCCACGCCGCAGGGAGATGCGTGTGGTTATGCTGGGGCTGGACGCTGCGGGAAAGACCACCATCCTGTACAAGCTGCACATAGGGGAGGTGCTCACGACGGTGCCAACCATCGGCTTCAAGTGAGTGAGCATGCGCATGGATCGTGCCACTACTGCTACCGCAGTGCGGCCTCGTCTCGACTCCATGCGGCAGAGCCCGGACCAGCGTCAGGCTTGCAGGCTCTCTGCATGGACCACTTGCATGGTGTGTGCATGCCTCTCTTGCCATGCATGGCCACTCGGAGTGACTCGGAGTGGCCGCCTGGAAGACCGCCTGCAAGGCGGCAGTGTCAGGCTGTTGCGAATGGCGCAGCACAGACACTGCAGGCTCGCATCGGCACTAGGTGCATGGGCATCACGCATGGGGCTCCCCATCCATGCTACAACGCGCACACCCACGGCACACTCCTCTGGCACGCCTTGCTCACCACCAGGCCGCCCACCCCACCCCTGTCACGCGCCCGCAGCGTAGAAAAGGTACAATACAAGAACGTGATGTTCACGGTGTGGGATGTGGGCGGCCAGGAGAAGCTGCGCCCGCTATGGCGCCACTACTTCAACAACACCGACGGCCTCATCTTCGTCGTCGACTGCCAGGTGGGGTGTGTTCAGGGCTTGAACCCTATAACCTCAACCCTTGAGCCCTGAGTGATGCGTGAGGGGGCTGACAAGTATGCGAGTTCCGTGTCGTGTGCCGAGAGCGGGGCTCTGCACCGAGAGAGAGGCTACTACGCGCAACCGGCGCAAGGGGCGCACGCGTCTTACTCTTCTCCCTCTGCTCCCCCTTCCCTGCCCCACCCCACCTCCACCGCAGGACCGCGAGCGCATCGGCAAGTCTGCCGCAGAGTTCCAGGCCATCATCCAGGACCCGCTCATGCTGCGGTCCGCCATCCTCGTGTTTGCCAACAAACAGGACATGCGGGGGTGCATGACGCCGGCAGAGGTGTGCGAGGCGTTTGGCATGCACCAGCTCAAGGGGCGCAAGTGGCACGTGCAGGCAGCGGTCGCGACCAAGGGCGAGGGGCTGTACGAGGGGCTCGACTGGCTGTCGGCAAACATCACGACGAATTGATCGGGAGGGGGCGCGCGCGCGCGCGCGCGTGGAACGACGGAACGATGGTGCCTGATGAGGCGCACGGAGCGATGGCGGGTGGCGCCTGGAGGGGGGTCTGGGCTCCGGTCGGCTGTGGGGGCGCGACGGTCCAACTGAGCCACCGTCAGCCATTACTCGTGACCTGAGGCACGCGGGCGACGGTGCACGGAGCAGGAGGGCGCCTGTGCGGCTTTGGGGCGTGGCTGGCGGCCTCACCGCCTGCCTAAGCGTGGGCGCGCAGCGTGCGTGGCGTTCCCGCGACCGTGGGCTGCTTCTGCAGCAAATTGCGCTGGCAGCACCGCCCGCCTCCCCCCCCCCCCCCATTCCCCGCTGCACGCCCGAGCCGTTGCTGACCTGGCTCATAGCACACAGGAGAGGAGTGAATGCGCTATGTGGGTAGGGGGCGATGGAGATGGCGGCGTGGGACGTGACACCAGATCGCGTTACACCTGCGATTTCTAGGGATGTGCATCATCATGTGCACACATTCTCCCCACTCGGCTTTCGGTGGCGACGTTGGGCAGGGATGTGCCACAGGGCGTAACGTTTACAAGCGGCAGGTGGTTTTGATGTGTCCAGCCCACTGTCCCTCCATGCCAGGGAGTCCGCGGCCTAGCTACTATCCACCACTTGGCTAACTCGGGCACACCAGTTGTTGTAACTTTACTTCATCGTCCACCAAACCTATCAATGACACAGCCCACCCCGGTTGAGTGTGAGCCCACTACGTTCGAGCGCGGTGGGAGTGGGGAGGGCATGCGCCCTGTATGACCGACAGGCCGCGTCGCAGGGGTCGGGTCGGCGTTGCTCTATGCTCGGGCCTAGCGCCGCGGGCTGCGCGACCGCGAGTACGAGCGGCGCGGCGAAGGGGAGCGGCGGCGCGCGGGAGACGGCGAGCGGCGGCGCGCGGGGGCGGGAGACGGAGAGCGGCGGCGCGCGGGGGCCGGGGACGGCGAGCGCCTGCGGTCGTACACTGGTGAGCGAGTCCTGCGGGTGGGGAGGGTGGAAGGGGGAGTGGGGAGTGAGTGAGGTGCTGAGTGGGAGGCGCCGGCAGCTGGCCAAGAGCGGGAAGTGTGGCAGTCACATCCTGACTGCCACACTAGTGTGTAGTATGACCATGTAGGGTGGGCCTGGCGGCCCCAACAGGACTTATTGCTATCTGTAACACGCAGTACCGCGTCCAACCCAGAGTACTACAGGGAGCGGGCGATCGATCACTGCGCGCGCGCACGCGTGGAGGAGCCAGCCTCACGTGCGGTCCACAACGCATCGCAGTCGGGCTGGCGCTGGCCTAGGACTTCTTGAATCCACGCCGCGGGGCCCTTCACAGGGGACTGGGAGCATACGCATGCAGAAACTGAAAACAACGCATCGCAGCACACGTCAACAGCGACCCACCGCCGGCGCGGGCTCCTGCTCCTGCTGCGCCCGCCGCCGCCGCCGCCGCGCCTGTCGCCGTCCCTGTCGCCCCATGGGTTCTCGTTCTGCACGTACTCGACAGTGATGGTGCGCCCCTGGAAGAGAGGGAGGGTTAGATGTTGAGGGACAGGGGCTACTGGGCCACGCCTCGAGGCATTCTCGGTGTAGGGAGGAAGAGCGGGGCACAGCCTGTACGTACTCGACAGTGATGGTGCGTCCCTGCGAGAGGGTTGAGGGACAGGGGCTGCTGGGCCAGGCCGTAAGGCATTCACAGCGTTGGGAGGAGGAGCAGGGGCAGAGCCTGCGAGCCCTCTGGGGGGTACTGGGAGCCAGCGCCAGGCCTGCACCTTCATCAGACAGCGAGAAAACGTGATGATGGTGCACCCCTGGCATGGATCCGCACGCACCAGTGCCTAGTCGCGTGATCGGGGCTGGGACGCAGGGGGGCCAGTGCCCCCCCCCCCAAACACAGCACAGCACAGCACAGCACAGCACAGCGTTCCAGTCCCCACCTTGAACTGCTTCCCGTTCTCCGACTCGAGCGCCCTGATCGCGTCCTGTGCGGTGTGCATGTTGACGTGTGCGTGCGTGAGTGAGTGTGAGTGCGTGAGTGAAAGTGAGTGTGTGTGTGAGAGTTTGAGTGTGTGTGTGTGCGTCGTTTGAGTGTGTGTGTGCGTCGTTTGAGTGTGTGTGTGCGTCGGGGCTCGATTAACGGAGGCGCGTTCTCGTCCCCGAGCCCTGGACCCAGCAATGCGGCGCTGCTGGTGACGAGGATCTCCGTGCCACTGACGAGCGGGGTAAAATACGACTGGCCCGGCTCCTGCTAGACTGCCCCTCGGTGGAACACTTCAGGAGCGGCTTGCCCGGCGCTGCCATGGCTTGGCGAGTAGCCGTGGCGCTGCCGCGGCCCGTGCTGGGAGACGGCCCTTATCCTCCCCCCATGCAGGACGCCATGCGGCACCGATCTCGACGAGTTGATCGACGAGCGGAGGAGCTGGCGCCCGTCAATGCATGCTGGACATTGGTCAAGATGGCTGCCCGTGGAGGCGGGCTACCATCACGGCTTCAGCGGTGGCGACCGCCGAGGCAACACAGAGTAAATCCGCTTCACCAATCGCAGCGTTCGTCACCGCGCTCATCCTCGGGGTCGCTCGTCTGCCGGTGACTGGCGTTGGAAGGTCTTCAGGCAGCCTCCATGACAACTCTGTCGTCCATGCACCCCTGGAGGGTGGGACCTGGCCATGCATGAGGCATGGGGCGCCGGCTGAGCCCCATGCAAACGAGAGCTGGACAGCCATGCACTGCCAGGCGGGGACCGTTCCAGTCAGCGCCAGTCGGCTCTGCCGGCTTGACTGGCCACAAGGCCACTACTGTGACCCTGAGGAAGGTCCTCTCCTATATGCTCCTTGCCAGACATGTCTCTCAGAGACCGCTGTTTGGGGTAGTCTAGCCGGCGGGAGCGGTAGTCTATCGGCCGGGAGCCGGCGGTACTCTAGTACTCAAGTGTGCTAGTATCGGCGGGTGCCTCAAGTAGAAGAGTAGCCTGCTTAGCTGGAAACCCCGTGTTACTGTTACTGTGTGCGTCGTGTGTGAGTGCGTGTGCGTGTGAGAGGGCGGGCGTCACGCGCGGCGTCAGGTTTGTGTGTGTGAGGGGTCATGGCATCCGCACACTGCGACGTCTGACACTGGGCCATCCTTCCTACAGGCCCGCCCAACCGCTCGCCCAACCGTCGCCCTGCCCAACCGTCGCACACCAACAAACCGCCGCCCCACCAAGCAACCGCCGCCCCGCCAACCGACGCGGCTGTGTGACATTTTTCATGCCACCCCCTCCCCCCCCAAACCTCACGCCCCATGCATCTGGGCCATTAGGTAGGGCCCTCCCTCCCTCGACCAACCGCCTCCCCACCGAACCACCAACGATCGCCAACCGACACGGCTGTGGCGTCCTTTCTGCCCCCCCCCCCCCCACACACACACTGCGCTACCCACCACAGATAGTGACAGCCCCTAGACGTACGCCTGCGCACCGTAACTGTGCGCCCTACTCCCCTTCCCCATTCCTCCCTCTCCACCCAACCCACCCCAAAGTGCGCATGTTCACACGCCCACGCCCAAAAGTGTGCGTGCTCACACACACACACACAAAACACACACACACACACACGCACCTTGATGTCGTCGTACTGGATGAACGCAAAGTTCTTCTTGATCTCGATGCGCTTGATGCGGCCGTAGTAGTCAAAGTGGTTCCCCAGGTCGCGCTCCGTCACGCGCTGCACGTCAAAGTTGACTGCGTGTGTGTGTGGCGAGGGGGGAGGGGGGGGGGAAGTGTGGGGTAGGTTGGGAGTCGAAATGGTCACGCTCGGTCACACGCTGGACGTCAAAGTTGACCGCGCGAACAGGCAACTGACTGTTGGCATGGCATGCCTGTGCGCGCACGCGTGTATGTGTGTGTGTGTGTGTATGTGTGTGCGCACGCGCACATGTGTGTGTGTGTGTGTGCACACGCGCACGCGTGTGTGTGTGTGTGTGTGTTGTGTTGGTGGCAGGGAGTCGAAGAGGTCACGCGCCTGACGCTAAAGTTGACTGTGCATGGGTGGGAGGGGTGAGGTGGGGTGGGGAGTGGGTGCACGAGAAGGAGTGAGAGTGGGAGTGGGGAGAGGAGTGGCAAGTGGGAGGGGGAGTGGGAGGGGGGAGGCCACGTGTGCGGGTGCACGCCTGGTCTCTCGCAACGATCAAACTACACGGGCAAACTGCGGCGAGGCTATGCGGCACATTGGCGGCGGCGAATCTATGCATGACGCGGATTGGTGGCGGCGGGGCATGCACCCAGGCACTCGTGCACCCAGGTAAGTGAGTGTGTGCCTGCTGCCTGCAGCCTGCTGCCTCCTCCCTGCTCCCTGTGTTGTGTACTGCTGCTGCCGCGTCGCGTCGCGTGCGCCATTCACCCACTAGATGGCCGCGATCAGCTTGGACTCCTTCTGGCGAAACCCTTAACCCTCAAACCCTGAAACGCTGAACCTCTGAACCAAATTCCTCTCAACCCACAACTAACCGCAGGGCATGGTTGCGTTTGGCCGTCTCTCTTTCTTTAATTGCACGAAACCCTGAACCCCACACGTCCCTCTACACACTACACCTTCACCCCACCCCACAACAAATAACGTAATTCGACTCCTTCTTGCTTAACTCTTGACCCTACAACCCATAACCTCTAAAAAATGCATTTTACCTCAGAAGATGGTCGCGTTTGGCTTCGACTTTTTCTTGTGTGGTCGGCCTCAAGGTCAAGTGACCTTACCCTAAACCCCACTTGAAAGTTGTAACTGCTCAAAAAAACGCAGAACAAATGACCACGTACCGCAGAAGATGGTCGCGTTGGGCTTCGACTCCTTCTTGCGGTCGGCCTCTGCCTGCTTGGCCCACTCGCAGATGAGCTTGCGGCGCTTGTAGCCAAACTGGGGCAGCGGAGGGCGCAGGAGGAGGGGTGCGGCAACGGACGTCAAGAGCGGACATTAGCAGCAGCAGGAGCAACGAACGGTGGCAACGGACGTCAGCAGCAGCAGGGGCAGGAGCAGGAGCTGGAGCAGGAGCAGGAGCAGCAGCAGCAGCAGCCGCCGAGCACACGGGGCACGCGGCGTAGCTCAGTCAGCGCACGCAAGCGCTGGCCCTGTCACGGCCCGCGGCAAGCCCCCTGACCCACGCACTCTCCTACCCCCGGTCGCCGTCATCTCTGATGATGATGATGGATATTACAGTCTGTGTGACACCAGTAATGATGTATAAGACCGGTGTCGGCGCTAGCGCCCGACACCTTAAACTCAGTTTCAGTGGGAAACTGGCTGGCTACCTGGTAGGGGTGAGGGTAAACCCCCACACGCGCGCACGCACTGGACCTAGACAGGACACTGGGCCCCCAGATCCACCCTATACCACCCAGGTAGTGACAGCAACGCATCGTTGGTGTGCGCCTGTGTTCTACTACTAGTCCCGCCGACGCCATTGGCTCCAGCAATCTCCTCCATACCCGCCAGCAATCTCCTCCACGCCCGCCAGCAATCTCCTCCATGCCCGCCAGCAATCTCGTCCATGCATGGGCGCCGCCATGCGATCTCCATGCGCCGCGCCGCGCTCCATGCGCGCCAGCACCCGTACCACCCGCCGCATTCCCGTTCTTTAGCCATTCCCCGTGACACCTATGGCTGATCCTTGTTCCGCCGTCCCCTTTGGCATCTGTAACCCGTATCCTCTCCCTGTAGCCTCATTCCCCGTTCTTAACCGCCATCTCCATTATGGTGCCCGCCCGCTGGTGGGGCCTCGCCTCGCCCCATGCCGCACGGCTAGTGTATTGATTGCTGCGCCATCTATAATCTGCGCCTTGGGGCAGGGAACCCCTGCGCCACAACCTCCTCACAAAGCCTAGCCGCATGTGCCTCGCTTCCCATGTTTCTCAATTTCTCGCCATCCGCTTCCATGCCCGCCTGCAATCTCCTCCACGCCCGCGAGCAATCTCCTGTTTGCCCTTAAGCAAGCTCCTCCATGCCCGCCAGCAATCTCCTCCATGCATGCACGCGCAGAGCGCCGCCATGCAACCCCCATGCGCCGCGCGCGCCGTGCGCGCGCCGTGCGCGCGCCGTGCGCGCGCCGCGCCCGCCAGCTCCGGTAGCCTCATTCCCCGTTCTTTACCCATGCGCCGTCACGCATTAGCCTTGTCCGCCGTCCCCTGGCATGCATAACCCGTAGCCTCATCCCCGGTAGCCGCATTCCCCGTTCTTAGCCGCCATCTCCATAATGGTGCCCGCCCGCTGGTGGGGCCTCGCCTCGCCCCATGCCGCACGGCTGGTGCATCGATCGCGTCGCCATCTGATAATCTGTGCCTTGGGGCAGGGAACCCCTGCGCCGCAACCTCCTCACAAAGCCTAGCCGCATGTGCCTCGCTTCCCATGTTTCTCAATTTCTCGCCATCCGTCTCTCTCTTCCATCCAGGCACAGTAAACCACTAGGAGCCGCAATCTGCTTGAGTTCCGATCGTTGTGAGAGGGGGTGCATGCTCGCCGCAATTCTCGCCATCGTGCATCGTGCTCTCCATAGTACCGCTGCCCCGTAGACTCACACACGCACGCATCTGCATCCGCATCTGCATCCATCTCTAGGCTGTTGGCTAGAATGTTGGCTAGGCTGTCGGCTGTCGTCTAGGCTATCGGCTAGGGTCTAGGCTGTCGGCACAGGGTTCGCGGACACAAAGGAGCAGTGATTTTGTTGTCGGCTCTACGGTCAACAGGATATCAACTCTCAACGTTGCACGAAAAAGGCAAAATCCGGTTGTGAAGAAAAAATGCACAGCAGATGCCCACCTCGGCGGTGTGGAGCGCGCGGATCGCGTCGTCGCCGTCGCGCTTGTCCTCCATGTACACAAAAGCGAATCCTAAAGGGGGAGAGAGGGGGGAGGTATGCGTTGGTAGTGAGGAGGCTGGGGCGAGGGGACTGGGGCGGATGGGGCACGGCACACACGTAGGGAGTGGGCGCAGGCGTCTTATTTCCCCTCGATGCTGACCGGTGGGGGTGGGGGGAGGAAATCGGACCACGTGGGCCACAGGATGCAAACCATTTTCTTTTAAATTTGGATCTCTGGGCAATGCCTGGGGCCGAGGTACAAGGGCTCAAAGTTGGGGTGGGTAAAGGGGGGCGGCAAACGATATTCCAGGGGGTCTAGAGTCATCTTTCCAGTGGGCCGATTTTGACAGGACAACGATGCCTTAGGGAGAGGAGCAAAACCCACTCTCTGAAAGCAACCCTTGGGTAATGGTATGGAGGTCCCCTAGCTCTGCCCCACCCAACCCCACGCGTGCCCCCTACAGTGCCCATCTAGGGATTTGAGCAACCATAGTGTGAACTGAAGGGCCCACACTCCTGGGTGGCGGCCATCTACGCCATGGTACCGATTTTGAGGGGTGCTTTTGGCCCTTCGTCAGAAGTCTTAGCATTGCGATGGACAGCCCTCGATGGAAGGAAGCCATGCGCCTTGGTTCTGGCTCCATGCATGGGGTATTCAGTGAGATAGGAGGGTGGGTCAGACCCCCCCCATTCCCCCCCAAACCTGTTTCATGTGCTCCAAACTGATGTTCTCTCTGCCCCCCCCCCCCAATGCATCTATCTTTACGGAGGCCGCACACGAACCTGGCGCCAGGCTGCCGATGACGATGATGATGATGATCAATGGTGGTGATGTGATGTGATGTACGGAAGGAATCAAGGGCGTAGTAGTGCGGGGCGCAGTAGTGCGGCGCCATGTGGGACGCGACCGGCAGACTGCCATCATCGTCATGGTGCAAGCGACGAGCTGATGACCGTGGAACGCTTAAGTCCTGGGCATCATACGTTATCCGTGGACCCGTTGCACAGGCACAGTTGCCGCCGACACGGATGTGCACGCAGAGAGAGCGATGAGCGCATCAGCACGTCACTCACCCGTCTTCATGTCGATGCGCGTCACCCGGCCGTACCTGTAGGGGGGGGGGGGGAGGCAAGCGCACTCGGTTGAGGAAGGGTGGCTTGTGGTGGGCACGCATGTTGCCATGCGCGCTTCGGCGCGTGCATGGGCGCATGGGCGCATGGGCGCATGGGGGCACATGGCATGTGGCACCACCCTGGCCTGCACCTCTCAAACAGCCTCGTGATCTCCTTCTCCTCGGCATCCTGCAGGCACAGATAGAAGGGCGTCAGTCGAGGGCGGTGCAGACAGGGTACGCCAGGCCCTCCCCTCCCTCCAAGAGCATATTTTTCGGGCAAAGACTTGCATACTCGCCCTCCCCCCCCCCTCCTCCTCCCCCAGGGCAAAGACTTGCATACTCGTAATTCCCGACGAAGATGGGGCGATCGGGGCGTTCACCCATGGTTAGGGGGGGGGAGGAGCGGGCGGATGCGTCGGACGTGCGGTGAGTGGCTGTGGGGGGCCGGGATGAGGCGCGGTGAGCGGCTGGGAGGTCTGGTAGGGGCCTCACGAGGCGCGGTAGTGACGCGGGGGTGCTGTGTTGTGGTATCCCGAGTGTGAGGCGGCGGATTCCACATCAATTTGGAGGACCTCGCCTAAACTGCATCCCCTCCTGCGTGCGCCCTTATACGCGATGCTTCTCGCATCGAGGCCTACTGCAGTGGCCGTGACAGGGAGGGCGAGGTACTGCTGCAGGGGTGGTGCCAGAGCAACAGTGTCGGTTCGAGCGGGGGAGGAGGGCCAGGCCAAGCGGGTCCAGAAACCACGGGGTGAGCAACAAATGTGTGCATGCGTACGTAAACGCAACCACCGTGGCGGTGGCAGCCTCCCGTGCCTCGAATGTGACCTGTTGGTTTTATGTGCATGGCTATCATCATCATGCACCGCAGGGTCAACACACACACACGCGCGCGCTGCACAGCTAGCTGCCTGTGCCACCCACCCACATGCACCCACTCACCCGCAATCACAGCCCCACTCACCGCCTGCATGCGCTGCTGCACTACTGCACGCACTGCAGCCAAGCCCAGCACGCCGGACGCTGCCCCCAAGGCGCCGCCAGTGGCACCACCAGTGAAGCCACAGGGCGCCGCAGCCACAAAGCACCTGCTCGACGAAGGCGTCCGCACGCTGCGAGAGGTCATGGTCAAGCGCGGCAGCACACACGCGACGGTTCTGCAGCACCTGTTGCAGCTGCTCGACCTCGGAGTACTTGACGAGGACCGGCTGCTCGAGCTGTACGAGCTGGGACTGCAGGGAACGCAAGTCTCCGGGCTCACGTGGAGCGCGATCGAGGATGCGTGGGCGGCCGTGACGCCAAAGCGCGGGTCGGGCATCAGCAAGGACGACGCTGTGCTCGACCACCTGGGCGTCGCCCACGCGGAGGCGGTCGCCGCGCAGGAGGCGCGACAGGACGGGCTCACGAGCTTCCAGCTCGCGCTCGTCAAGAAGCTCGGAGCACGGCGTAAGGCAGTGGCAGCTCCAGCCGACGCAGAGCAGCAGCCCGCAGCGGCAGCCGGGGCGGAGCAGCAGCCCGCAGCGGCAGCCGGGGTGGAGCAGCAGTCTGCAGCTACAGCCGAGGCAGAGCAGCAGCCCGTAGCTACAGTCGAGGCAGAGCAGCAGCCCGCAGCTGCAGCCGAGGCGGAGCAGCAGCCCGCAGCGGCAGCCGGGGTGGACCAGCAGCTCGCAGTGGCAGCCGCGGTAAAGCAGCAGCCCGCAGCTACAGCCGAGGCAGAGCAGCAGCCCGCAGCTGCAGACGAGACGGAGCAGCAGCCCGCAGCGGAGCAGCAACCCGCAGCGGCGCCGCCGCAGGCCGGGGTCCGGGCGGGGGAGGGCCAGGCCAAGCGGGTCCGGAAACCACGAGGTGGGCAAACACATGCAAGTGCTTGCAAGCCAGGCGCCCTGGCTGTGGCAGCCTCCCATGCCACGCATGCCACGTCACGTGCCCGCATGATGCGCATGGCACACGCACCGTGCAGGCTTGGTCAGCACACGCGCACGCTGCACTGCTCGCTGCCTGTGCCACCCACTCACCATCACAGCCCCACTCACCGCCTGCATGCGTGCGCTGCTGCACTGCACACACGCAGCCAAGCCAAGCATGCCCGACGCTGCCCCCAAGGCGCCGGCACCGCCAGTGAAGCCGCTCCCTGAGGGCGTGCGGGTGCTGCCGCTTGCCGCCGCCGCCACGAAGTACCACCTCGACGAAGGCATCGGCACGCTGCGCGAGCTCATGGTCACACGCGGCGTCAAACACGCGCCCACGGTTATGAAGGACCTGTTGCAGCTGCTTGACCTCGACCTAGTTGAAGAGGACCGGTTGATCGAGCTGTACGAGCTGGGACCGCAGGAGACGCAAACCTCCGGGCTCACGCGGAGCCAGATCGAGGACGCATGGGCGGCCGTGACGCCAAAGCACGGGTCAGGCATCAGCAAGGACGACGCCGTGCTCGACCACCTGCGCATCGCCCACGCGGAGGCGGTCGCTGTGCAGGAGGAGCGACAGAAAGGGCTCACGAGCTTCCAGCTCGCGCTCGTCAAGAAGCTCGGAGCGCGGCGCGTGGCAGCTGAGAAGCAGCAGCTCGCAGCGACGCCACCGCCCGCCGGGGCGCACGACACCGGCAACGACCGCGCAGGCGCAGCCGGCGGTGCAGGCAGCAGCGGTGACGGGGGTGGCGGCGTCGCGCCACTGCCCGCTGAAGTGCCCCTCCCTCGGCTGCGCCTGCCCAAGGCTGACGCTGCGCGAGTGACAGGGTATCTCGGCGGCGCGAGCGTGGCCGAGATCCGGTTTCCGCCGCACTCTCGCGCGCCCGGCTGCTCCATGCAGTCTGCGCTCTCGTCGCTCGTGGCGGCCGTCAAGACGGGCGTTGCGATGCCGCTCGACCGCCTGCTTGCCGACTTCCGGCTGGCTCCCTCCTCGGAGAACAACGACAACGAGGACAGCGCCAGCGCCAGCCCGCCGCCCGACTCCGCACCCGCACCCTCCTCCTCTGGATCCCCCGACCCCGGCTGGCTCTCTGCCGGCGAGGTCGCGTCCGTGCTCGGCCGCGTGCTCCATCTGCGCACGGTGTCTGGCATCGTGTTCTACAACGGGGCGGCCAGGATGCTCGCGCGAGACTCATTGACATACGCCAAGGTCGCCACGCAGGTATGGCCTCCTCCCCCTTGCCTCGCTGTCCGTCCCTGGTAGCCAACTCCCCAACCACCACACGCACACACACACACACTCACACACACACTCTGCCTGGCGCTCGCGCTACATTCAATCGCATGATGCTCCGAGCTCTAAGCAATTACAACTCTCACTGTGCACTGGGTCGAGGGCTGCCGACGCCGTGGTGCACGGTGGCAAAGCTTGGCCAGGGGCTGCTGTCGCTCCTGCAGATCCGGCTCGTGTGTACTGCCTCGTGCTAGGTGCTCCCTGCTAACTTGAACAACCTGGGGTGCACGGTCGCAGGCTGCTGACCCCGAGGTGGCAGAGCTGGGCCAGGAGCTACTGCTGCTCCAGATACGGCTTTTGTACTACCTAGTGCTTGCCGGCTCGCTCGAGACTCCGCCAGAGTGGCGAGCGGCGGAGGAGGGCACAGAGGAGGAGGGGGAGGGCGCAGCGGTGGAGGGCGCATAGCAGCAGCTAGAGAGAGCAGCGGGGTGGGTGGGTGGGGAGGGTGCCACCCTACTCCAGTGGTGGCGAGAGGACGAGGCGACTGCCGCGAGTGGAACGCGGGACTCGTCGGTTGCTGAGTGGTTGAGTTGCGTGGATGATGATGGATGTCACAGTCAGGGACACCTTTAAAGGCGTATAAGACCGTGCTCGGCGCGTATGGCCCGAGCACCGTACTGAGATGGCTGGCTGTTGGTGGTAGGGACCCCAACTCTGTAAAGAGCGTGGGCGCACCCCTAGGTCCCCTACCACAGCGGCAGCAAACGCTTGTTGAAGTGGATGAGTAGCTGAGTGGTCGAGTTGCGACTCTCACCAAAGCTCACGCCCACAGGGTTGAATCTGGCTAAAGCATTGTGTCCATCATGGCTAGGGTTGAATCTGGCTAAAGCATTGTGTCCATCATGGCTAAAGCATTGTGTCCATCATGATGTCACGCAAGCAGCTGGTGGTCGTCGTGGGACGTGCGTGTTGAACCCGAGTGTCGCGTGTTGAGCACGTCCACACAGCTGCAGGCAGCCGCGGAGGATCTCCTCTGTACGCATACCCTCCTTTGGGGCATCAATGACAACACTCATGTCTGCTTGCTGTGAGAGGCACCCCCCCGGGGCACAGCTTGCTTGACCGCAGGCATGCGCAGGGGACCAACTGCAGTTGGGCAGCAACAGCTGCGCATGCCCAATTGCGGGGCAGTGGCCCTCCCCCCCTCCCATATTGACTCATCTCCGCTCCTCTCCAACTTCTTAAAGAAGCTAACTTTCTGCTGGCATCGACCGAGCTGCTTGAAGAAGCTGCCGTTCACACATAGCATCTTTGCCGCACTAGACTTCACCCTCTCTGTTCCCCTCCCAATTCTTCCAGCTCCCAATTTCTCCAGCTACGCCCCCCCCCCACCACCACTACCACTCTCTCCCCACCGGCCAGCTGGTGAGTTCTTGCATATGCCACTTCCTGCGCGCGCGTCTCACCGTCGCGCATCTCACACTCGCACGCCCCGCGCACCTGTGCAAGCCCGCAAGCGATCGCTCTCCACGTGGGCGGGGTCGGGATCTATTAGCCAGGGGGGGAGGGCGGCGCATACAAGCCAAGCAAAACCAGCTGGGACCAGCACGCCCGCTCTGCACCCATTTCATCGTTATCGCATGCACACGCCATCTCACCAGGGGGGAAAGGGGGGCGCGTAGCGATCTATCGCGTAGTGATACACGCGTGTGCAGCTCGTGACTATAATAAACACTGCGATGACTAGACACACTGCGACTCGTGCAGGCATTCGCAATCATCATGAAGGCGCCATCCAACGCTGCCCTGATCGCGCTGACCGTCGCCCTGGCGGTGGTCTCATGTGAGTCGCAGCATCTTGCCGCTTTTGACTGCTCAAACTGGACCCAAACTCGACCTGCACAGCCTGAAACATTGATGATGATGATGATGAGAGTTTTACAATCCACTTCTGGCGGTCACACGTACAGTTCCAAAGCTCCAGTGGGACTTAGAGAAACAAGGCTCAAGGCCCACAAAAGGTCAAGCTACAAGTAGCCCACGGTAACGCCATCCACACTTGGTGGCGGGCGCCAAGCAAGCAGCACCACTGTGCAGGCTGCACACCCAGCCCCTCAAATGGCCAGAGGGCGGACCCAAGGTATAAAACCATGAAGGGACCAAAAAGCCCTCCCCCAGACCACCGGAAGCGGGGCTAGTAGCACACCCGCCGCAGCACTCTACTCAGCGACCACACCGCACCCGCCACCGCACGCGTGTGGCGCCACCTCCCCTTCAAAAACACCCCCAGAGGGAATGCCATCTAGCAAGCAGGTGCAGGCACCCGCTCGCCGTCAACGACGAGGCGCGCGCGGTGGAACTGCGCCCGCTTCCCCGCAACCTTGGCGGCGAGGAAAGCGGGCCACAGCGCCTGGTGCTGCGCCTCCTCGCGGTCACTGAGGACGTCGAAGACTGCAGTCGAGTCCACGCAGCGGCGCAGCTCGTGGCGCCAGCGCACGACAGTGTCGGCCACGGCGTCAGACGCCACGGTGAAGAGCACACGCAGCACACCGCCCCCGCGTGGCTCCACGCCGATGCCCCCGACGGCAGGCTTGGCGTTGAGGAGCGACGCGGACACGACGCCACCATCAGCCGGCTCCCGCCGGCCGGTGCCGCCGTAGAGGAAGCGCACGACATCCGTAGCCAGGCGGACGGGCAGGCTGGTGCCGTCCTCGGCAGCTGCAGCGATCCGCTCCGCCGCCGCCGCCGTCGCCTCCTCTTCATCCATCCGCCTGCCACCGCCCGCGAGGAACCAGTTGGCGCCGCGTGCCACTGGGATGGACAGCACGAAGCTGCGGCGCAGCGACGTGTCGCCCACACGCGCAGGCAGCCCCCCCCGGCGGGAGGGGCCGCGCGCAGATGCGGCACGCGTGGCGCCCGACGCAGGCCGCTCCGTCGCCGGCCCCCCCCCCGCCGACGCCACAGGGGCGGCAGCAGCAGCGGGCCGGGCAGGCTGAGCAGCCTCGGCAGCAGGCGCAGCGCGGGCGCCGCACTGTGGGCCGCATGGCCGGCCCGCGCGCGGGCGGGCTCTGCATGCGGCATCTGCATGGGCGCCCCAGGGACGCGGCTCACCAGGAGGCTCACCACATCCACCAGGGACGCAATCTGTTGCGCCTGCGCCTGCACCACAGCGAGCACCCCCGCAAGGGCACCGCTGTGGCCGGCGTCGGCAACCTGTGGCGCGCCCACCTGCGTCGGCAAACATTGATCCCCAACCCCGCACCCGCGCAGCTGCGGCGGCTGACACTGTGGGCCCCTTCACAAACAACAACGGCAACGTTGTTAACTGCTTTGGCAGTGTTCCGCGGGAGGTCCAGGTCATTTGGTGCGTCGCTGCAGCTGCCTTGAGGGAGTGCGCCGGCATGCACGCCCGCTTGCACGCCCAATGCCCCGACGCTGTGACAGGTCTGGGGTGGTCTAGGGTGGCCTACGGTCGGGTTTACGGAAGGGGATACGCCTCGCCTGTGCACCCACCCACCCACCCACCCACGCACCTACCGGCCGCGGCACAAGACTTCTGCGCCCGGCGGGACTGCGACCAGTGCGTACAAGTGCGTGCTCGCGGGCGTCAAGCCCTACCCCTTCAACAACGTGATCACCCAGCAGTGCAACCCACAGCTGTCCAACCTCGTCTGGAACGGTGGGTCTTGCAGAAGTCACTACTTTGTCCGGCAATCATGGTTGCGCCTCTCCCAGTGATTAAAATCGTGACGATAATAAGCAAGGCACTCTTGCGTGCGCATCATCAGCAAATAGGCATGGGGTGCTTGCCCGTCTCTCACTGGGCGAGGGGGCCCCGAGACACCAGCGATTTAGGGAGGGAGATCGCGTTGACCTGCGTCCACCCTTGAAATTAACCCACGACCATCGCACGACACTGCAGCGGAGGGAGCCAACACCGTGGTCACTTTCAGTGGGGGCTTCACTGGTGGCTGCTTCAACGGCAAGGTCGTTGGTTCTACATCGCCATACTCGTGAGTGTCGAGGGTCGCTCGCGGGGTGAGGCCACCTGCCCCCTCCCCCCTCCATCCTCCCGCCTGTTGCTGACCGCTCCTCTCTCCCCCTCCTCGACACCTGACCTCCTCTCTCTCCCCCTTTGGCGCCTGTCCGCATGCAGTGCTGCCTGGGGTGCCACACACACATACACACACGAATCACACGAGTTGCACGTTGCACGCGTGTGCGTGTGAAATCTACCCTAAGCAGGGCACGTGCATACTCAACCTGGCGACTGCTGTGGTGCTGCGTGCGACACCACGCTCCTGCAGCCCCAGACAACCGGCAAACGTGTTGTGCAACGCTGATGCACACATGGCATATGCATGCGCGCAAACACCCACGGGCTTGTCTGCGCCCAACCGCCGCAGGCAATATGTTTGCCCTGCTGTCACGTGCACGTGCACCTCAAACTGCGCGGGTGGGTCAGTGGACCCTCCGCCTGTGGAGTCAGCACCCCCGGCCCTGGAGCTGATGACGAACACCTTCACTACCAAGCAAAATGCCCCGTCCGCCGACCTCAAGACGTGCAGGTCGCTCGCCAAGTGAGTGCAGTCCCTCTTGATGATGATGGATATTACAGTCTGTGTGACACCAGTTATGATGTGTAAGACCTGTGTCGGCGCTAGCGCCCGACACCTTAAACTCAGTGTCAGTGGGGAACTGGCTGGCTACCTGGTAGGGGTGAGGGTAAACCC
The DNA here is from genome assembly GCA_016618255.1 of Chlamydomonas sp. UWO 241. NCBI lineage: Eukaryota > Viridiplantae > Chlorophyta > Chlorophyceae > Chlamydomonadales > Chlamydomonadaceae > Chlamydomonas > Chlamydomonas priscui. The sequence continues at coordinate 766,678 of VFSX01000024.1, forward strand.
CACATCTTACTAACATGGTATGACGCAACTGAGGTTAGTACAGCATCCCAGCCTCGTGGGGATGCTTTGGGAGGAGCACCCAGGGCAGGGGGGCAGGGCGCACTAAAGGCAAAGCTGACAGCCGGACACGTGGACAAGGGGATGGGGGCCACAGGTGAAGCCCAGGGTCGCATGGTGGCTGGGTCGGGTGAGCCACGAGGGTTGGGGATGGGGCCGTGGAAAAACGCCTCCGCAGGTTTTTGTGTGCGCGCCCGTGCGGCCGTACATTGTGAAGCTATCTTGACTCTCTGACGTGACTCCTGAGTGGGTGGTTGCCCCCTTCTTACAATGTTCACGAGTGGCAGGGGCACTGGCAAGGCGTGACGCTCCGATCACACACCACCTGACCCTTCACCTGACCTGGTGTGGAGTATGGGAGGTGTGTGTGGGGGGAATACCAAGAAATACAGAAAAATGTGTGTGTGTGTATGTGCGTGCATGTGCATGGCTGGTGGTACTGTGTGGGGGGGAATGCCAAGGAAAAAAAAGGAAAAACGTGTGTGTGTGTGTGTGCGCGCATGGCTGTCGGTGCTCTTGCTGGAGCCTGGTCGCGCGCAAGCTCGGCCATAACCTGACCCTGGAAACTGACCTGACCTGTCCTTTCGTATACTAGCCCACCCGCCTGACCCCTCCTGCTGCTGCTGCTGCACTGCCACCTGCTGCTGCTGCTGCTCTGACTCCTATTCTGCTGCTGCACTGACACCTGCTGCTGCTGCTGCTGCTGCTGCTGCTCTGACTCCTATTCTGCTGCTGCACTGACACCTGCTGCTGCTGCTGCTGCTGCTGCCACAGGTACACTGGCACCTGCTGCTGCTGCTGCTCTGACTCCTGTTGCTGCTGCTGCTGCTTCTCTGACTCCTGCTGCTGCTCCTGCTCTGACTCCTGCTGCTGCTGCTGCACTGACGCCTGCTGCTGCTGCTCTGACTCCTGCTGCTGCTGTCGCCGCAGGTACACCGTCTCCAACAATGCCGAAACTACCGTCGACATCAAGTGCACTGACAGCAACGCGTGCGCCGCCGCAAACCTTTACCTCGACAACGACAATGCTGCGAGCAGCTTTGCAACCCAAAATAACCGTGAGTGCGCCCGGTTGTGGGTCTTTGGAAGGCGGGGTGGTCGGGGGTTGCATGCTCGTGAATGGGGTGGTTGGGGCCGCTGCTGCCGTACTGCTGACACTGTGCCCGCTCCTGCTTACACATGTGCAGCCGCCAAGCTGGTGTTCACCCTGAAGAAGAACAAGGGAACCATCAACAAGGACATCGAAGAGGGGACTGGCAGCCTTGGTGACAACATCGGGATCTGCAAGAACAGTGCAGGGAGTGACCATTTCTCCTGCTGCAATGCCGGGGCGCGGGGCAAGGAGTGGGACAATGTCAACAACCTCTGCGTTCCGGCCATCACGTGCTGCATTGTGGGCGCTGCCGGGTGCTAAGTCGGGCACCTTGGAAAGGACGGCTTGGGTTCAAGTTGACGAGCGCCTCTTCCCCCCCCCCCCCCCCAAAAGTGAGCCGTGTACAGAGTTGGCAGCTCAAACATAAACTACAAAGTTTGAATCAAGGCAGTTCAAACATTAACTACAAAGTTTGAGCCAATGCAAGAAGTCCTGAGAAGTCTTGCCCTGGAAAAGCCGCGCACATAGAAACACCTGCAAAGGGTTCGTATTAAGTTCCACCAAAAAGATCCACATAAATGCAGGGGAGACGACTGAATTGGCACTTGACTCGTGATCTGCCTGCTTGCTTAGTAGAGTGCCTGCACACACCTGTGTGTCCAGAAACACCTTGGGGTGATGGGGACCACTCGCGGACTGGAGCTGTAAACGCACAGTTTGCTTCCTGATCCTGCCAATGGTGTGTGCGCACGCCCCCCTCCAGTTCTCGCCTCCATTACACCTCCCCCAGGGGCATAGCTGTTGCGTAGCTGCAGATTCTGGAGGGTGGAGGGGGGGCGAGTGAGAAGTCCCGGCAAATGTTCTTTCTGCACTGTGGCCGTTCAGCTGACATCGCTTGGAAGGAGCGGACCACAATGGTTGATGAGGATGATGGACGTTACAGTCAGTGACACCTCTAGGCCTTCGTATAAAACCGTGCTCGGTGCGTGGTTAGAGAGCAGTGCTGCTCTCTATCTTATCAAGCAACCTGGGCTTTCACGAGCTCTGCCACCTTGAGGTTGGCAGCCTGCTCAGAGTGGTGCGCAACGGAGCAGGGCTGATGAGGTGCGTTGCTGGGGGGGGGGGATGGGCAGAGGCTGGGAGGATGCGCAGCAGCAGCTTCAGAAAACATCAGCCACTGGAGCAGCAGGGTGGGCGGGTGGGTGGTGAGGGAGGGAGAAGGCGACGCCGGCCGCGAGTGGAACTTGGTACTGTCGACGTTTTGAGCAACTGAGCTGTTCAGCGCGCCTACCAGCGGGTGGCCTGCTGTGAGACTCACCAGCTGCAGATCCCACTTGTTGTATCTGGGCCAAGCACCTGGTGGTAGTTGTGGGTGTTGAGCCCTCCCGAGTGTTGCGTGTGAACACGCAGGCAGCCGCAAGGGAGGACGCCGGGTCCACCCAGGGATTCACCTTACAGGCATCACAGATTGCCTGTGGGAGGCAGCTGCCCCCCAGGCCTAACAGAGCCGCCTGGGACCAACTCTGCCCACGCGTGTCGGGGGGGGCCTCTTCTGAAGAGCTTTACCTCCCACCAGAGTGGGAGTAACCTCCCACCAGACTCTGATGGCTCTCTCTCTATTTCTTCTGTTCTGCAGATGTCAAGGCGCCTGACGATAACACGCGCCACACAGTTACAGTTACAGTTACATGGCATTCCAGCTAAGACAACACTAGTCCTAGTGCCACCGCCCTGTGAAGGACGATAGCCACCAGCCGGTTACCTGCCGTCTAGACTACCGCTCCCGCCGGCTAGTTTAGACCCAAACAAGTCCCTGAGGGACATGTCTGGCAAGGAGCGTATAGGAAAGGACTGTCCTCCTCCTGGCCTTTGAGGCCAACCACGCCGGCTGTGCCGACTGGCGGCGCTGAAGCAGAAAAGTCCTCGCCTGGCATGGTGCATGGTTGTCCAACTCCATGCATGGGGCTCTGCCTGCGCCCCATGCGTCATGCATGGCCAGGTCCCACCCTCCAGGGGGGCCTGGGCAAACAGAGTCGTCATGGCAGGCTGCCTGAAGACCAATGCCGACGCCAGTCACCGGCAGACGAGTGCCCCCGAGGGTGAGCGCGGTGACAAACGCTGCGATGGTGAAGCGGATAAACTCTGTTGTTGCCTCGGCGGTCACCACCGCTGAAGCCCTGATGGTAGCTCGCCCCCACGAGCAGCCATCTTGACCGATGTCCAGCATGCATTGACGGGCGCCAGCTCCTCCGCTCGTCGATCAACTCGTCGAGATCGGTGCCGCATGGCGTCCTGCATGGGAGGAGGATAAGGGCCGTCTCCCAGCACGGGTCGCGGCAGCGCCGCGGCTACTCGCCAAGCCATGACAGCGCCGGGCAAGCCGCTCCTGTAGTTTCCACCGAGGGACAGTCTAGCAGGAGCCAGGCCAGTCGTATTTTATCCCGCTCGTCAGCGTCACGGAGATCCTAGTCACCAGCAGCGCCGCATTGCTAGGTCCAGGGCTCGGCGACGAGAACGCGCCTCCGTTAATCGAGCCCCACACAGACACCACACAACCAAACACCGCAGCCATGTTTTTGCGCAGGGTCTTGGGCGTGTGCGTGAGTCACTTCGGTGCTGAGAGACTTTCGACCCCACGCCGCCGCTAAGTGCTGACGCTGAGCAGGCTGCTGCCACGGCATCTGCCCATGCACCTGACCTGTGGCCTCTGATGTGGCAGGGGCTGGATATCGATCCCGACAGCGCGCACGCGCTACGTTGCGTCTGCCGTCGTATGCGCTCTCAGGTTGATGCGTCGATCACGTTCGTGGCTTCTTCCTGCTGGCGCCCCAGCTGGCGCGCTCTTGTGCTATCACCTCGCAGCTCGCTCTCTGCAGCCAAGCTCACACGCGCTCTTGTGCTATGGCCTCGCATGGTTAACCTCACCCTTGAGAACGTGCGCGGCGCTTCTGACCTTCAGCCGCTCGCCACGGCGTCGCTGGCGCGCCTGCCGAGCCTCACCGTGTGCCAGGTGGGGCATTTGGGTAGGGCGCTATGCCATGCTTGCTTCACAGGAAGATAACCAGACATGCCTCCACCTGTGCGATCATGCAGGCCCCGACAGCCAAAGCTTGGGTCATGCCGATGCTCTGCAGCCGCGTGGCAGCGACGCTCCGAGAGATCAACGTCAACATCTGTGCCAGCCTCCGCTCCATCGACTTCGTCCGCAGCTGCCCGGAGCTCAAGTTCATGTTCATTGGGGGATGTGTCGGCGTGTCGAGTCTGTCGCCACTTGCAACGTGCCCGCAGCTCGAGGCGCTGTGGATGCCAGGATGTGTCGGTTACTGAGTCTCTCGCCCCTGAAGGCATGCCCCAAGCGCCGCAAGCTTGCCTGCATGGCTGTGATGCTGTGATGTACGACGAGGTGGAAGACCTGCGGCTGGCATGCCCCCAGCTACAAGACCCCGGCGTGCTCACGCCCCTGTATTTGTACTTTTAATCAGGGTCTATGTGCTCCTGTTGTGTTGTACTCTCAACGACGACACTACACACACTGCAGGCGTGACGGCCTGTGGGCCACATACTCTGCTGATGATGATGGTGAATTTTACAGTCGCATGTGACGCACCTACAGGCAGCGTATTCGAACATGCTCGGCATATAGCACCCGAGCACTACAGACGGGTGGCTGGCTACTGGTGGTGGGGGGCTATAAGTGGGTCTTACAGTGGGTCGGGGCTGGACCTAGATAGGGCGCTCGGCCCCCAGGTCTGACTTCACCCCCATGGGGGCACGGCCGGGGGTCAATAGGCCCGTGGGATTGTGTCCCGTAGCTAGACCTCCACCGAAGTGACAGCAGAGGCTATTGATACGATACAGTGGGCGCTGTGGGGAGGCACGGGAGGGGCTTTTGTGCCGACCGATTGACTCAGAGCCTCAAGCTCTGGATTCTGTCAGCTATTATGTGTGTATCGGAAGGGACATGGAGGCTGGCCAAGACGTGGCCTGAAATGATGTTGAGAGGCCGCAACCTCTGACGTTGTGAAGGGATTTCTAACTGGGATTTCAACCAGCTTGCAAAGGACTTGAAACCTGCTACCCATACGCGGCTCTGAGCAGAAGCTCACCCCTTGGCAATGCATCGAGTCTGACACTGTACGTGTTGCAGCCCCCCCCCCCCCTTGGTGCGCTGCGTGCTCAATGACGCAGCGTGCTCAATGCGGCACCTGCCCGGCATCCATGTCCCAGCTGGAGCAGGTCCCCGGCGTGGGACAGGAGCAAGGAGCTCTGCTAGACGTTGCTTCTACCTTTTGGCCCCGTCTTTATGAACTTGCCCTTATGCTTATGGTATAGGGAGTCCGCACACGCCTTGATGCCTGCACACGCCTTTCAGACACGAGATAGTTACAGGGTTACAGGCCACACGTTTGTTTGCTTTGACCACTCAAGCTGTAAACTATGTTCCCGCCCCCCCTCCCTCAGTCCCCCGGCTGCGCAGCTGCAGATTCTGGGAGGGCGACTGAGAAGTCTTGGCAGCTGATGTCTATTGTGGGGGTGTTGCTGATTGCTTACAACTCCGTCAATCTAACAGCCAGCCACGCGCGCCTACTATGCACACGCCTGGAAACGGCCCTCAGCACACGCTGTATTGCGAGTAGATGACCTCGCGCACGCGGTAGAAGTCGTCGCACAGCGCGCCCTCCAGCACCAGGTGCGCCTTGTCGTTGGACCCCTTGCTGATCGCGACAGAGCCGCACACGAGGGAGCCGCCCTGGAAGACAGACTCGAGGCCTGGCGGCGGGGCGGTGGAGAGGGGCAAGCGGGCGCGGGTGCGGGTAAGTAGTGAAAGCAGGTGTATGCGCGTGAGTGTGTGTGGGGTGGTGGTGGTGGGGCAGAAGGCGCACACGAGCCGCCCTGGAAGACAGACTTGAGGCCTGGCGGTGGGGCGGTGGTGTGGAGCAAGCGGGCGCGGGTGCGGGCACGAAGTGGAAGCAGGTGTGTGCGCGCGCGCGTGCGTGTGTGGTGGGGGGGCGGGGGGGGGGGCGCCCTGGAAGACAGACTCGAGGCCTGGCGGGCGGGCGCGGGCCAGTGGAGCGGGGTCAGCCGGCTCAGCGTAAGCAGGTATATGTGTGCGCGCTTGTGTGTGTGTGGTGGGGGGGCGGGGGGAGGGGGGAGCCGCCCTGGAAGACAGACTCGAGGCCTGGCGGGCGGGGGCGGGACAGTTAAGCGGGGCCAGCGGGCTCAGCGTGAGCAGGTGTGTGTGCGCGTATGCGCGTGTGTGTGTGTGGTGGGGCGGCAGCGGGGGGGGGGCGCCCTGGAGGACAGACTCGAGGCCTGGCGGGCGAAGGCGGGGCAGTGGCGCGGGGCCAGCGGGCTCAGCGTAAGCAGGTGTGTGCGTGCGCGCGTGCGTGTGTGTGGTGGTGGGGCAGCGGAGGGGAGAACCGCCCTGGAAGACAGACTCGAGGCCTGGCGGGTGGGGGCGGGGCAAAGGGGCGGGGCCAGCGGGCTCAGCGTAAGCAGGTGTGTGTGTTGGGGGGGAGGGGGTGCCGCCCTGAAAAAAAAGACTCAAGGCCCCCAGCGGCGGGAACTTGGCTGGGGGGGGGGGGGGCTAGCGGGTGCGGGTGCGGCTTAGTGGAAGCAGGTGTGTGTGCGGCAGCTGAATGCCAACCGCAGGGTCCGCGATGAACAAGTCCTCTGTGCACACACACACACACACACACGCACACACACGTCTTGTCCCCCCACCTGCTTCGAACAGCGCCTGCTTGATGTGCGACAGAGAGCATGCACAACGATCCCAAACCATCCCCCAGACCCTCCAAACACAAACACACACATATACACACACCTGCTTCGAACAGCGCCTGCTTGATGTGCGACAGCTGGATGCCAAACGCAGAGTCAGCAATGAACACGTCCTCTGCGGAACGCTCCGAAGTTGAGGGGAGCAGCTGGGGCAGAGCCGGCTGCGGGGTGTGTGGGGGGGGGGGCAGGGCGGTGTGCGTGCGTGTGTGTGTGTGCTGAGGGGCTGTCTCTCTCTCTCTATGCTGAAGGGATATAGTCTACGATGAGCACGTCCTCTACGCTGCGCTCCGCAGTTGAGGGTGGCACCTGGGGCAGGGAGGGCTGCACGGGGCGGGGGCGAGCGGCTGGGGGTTAGGCAGGGGTTGCCAGGGTTTCAGGGGCTCCTCCTCATCAAAGGCAGATTCAGCGATGAACACATCCTCTGCGCTGAGCTCCGCTGTGGGGGGGAGCAGCTGGGGGAGGGACGGCTGCGTGTGTGTGTGTGTGTGCGTGCGCGCGTGGTGATGAGTTGGGCAGGGGGTGAAGGGGTTTGAGGGTCTCTTTCTGACCGAAGGCAGAGTCAGCGATGAGTGAGCACGAGCATGCGGCGCGGTGGAAGGCAGAAGCTTGGAGAGGGAAGGGGGCGAGGAGTGAGCTAGGGGGTGTCGGGGTGAAGGGGACCATCCACTCTGCCCCCTCTCCACACCCAAATGCTGCGCCCCCCCCCCCCCACACACACACACATACAACCTCCCAGCGCCTTCTTTGTCCGCACTCACATAGTGTGGGTCGGGCGCGCCAACCGTCGCCTCCAGCTGCGCGAGCGCATACCGCTGCATGCGCTGCAGCCCCACGCTCCGGTTGAGCGCGTCAGACAGGAACACCGTGTGCACGGGCAGCAGCAACACGCGCACGGCCTGCCCGGGGCGCGGGCACGACACCGCGCAGCGAAGGTCTGACAGGGCGGATTCGCAGTGACGGGAGAGGTCAGAGCGCTCGGTGTCGCTGCCGCGCACGAGCACCTGTGGGAGGAGGGTATGTTGTTTAGTGGGTGGGCAAGGACAGCAGCGGCGGCAGCAGCAGCAGCAGCAGAGGGAGCAGCAGGCAGCAGCAGCAGCAGTAGCAGGCAGCAGCAGGCAGCAGCAGGCAGCAGCAGGCAGCAGCAGGCAGCAGCAGGCAGGAACTGCAGCAACAGCAGCAGGCAGCAACTGCAGTAGTCAGCAGCAGGCATCATCAGGTCAGTTTCTGACAGGGCAGACTCGCAGTAGCGGGAGGGGTCGGGGTGCTGGGTGTCGCTGCTGCGCACGAGCTCCTGTCGGTGTGTGCGAGGGTCACGACGACAACAACCACAACAGCAACGCACGCGCAGCGTCCGCGAGCGATGTGTGCAGGATCAGGTTTGCAGGGTTGATGATGATTATGGACAGGTTAAAACGTAAATAGGACTCGGGGAGTTGAATATGAGACAGCCGCAGGGGTAATGGAACGCACCAGCGCGCGCGGCGCCGCGTCCGCGAGCGACTTCCGCAGGATCGGTCCGTCCGCCCGTCCGCTGAAGTCGAAGAATCGCAGCGCGGCCGCAACGCGCAGCGCGACGCGCGAGGCCACGAGCCGCGTCGGGATGCGCAGCACCGGCGGCTCCTCGTCTTCCGGCTCCCCGTCCCCGCCGCCTGCTGCCGCCGCTTGTTGCGCGCCCCCCTGGGGGCCCCGCACCTCTCCTGGCCCCCCCACAGGCCCCCCGTAGCTACCCGCGTAGCACCCGGCGTCCATCGAGGACCCGCTTCCTGAGAGGAGCGGCGCCCCTGGCGCCTCGAACGCTGCGAGGGATCCGTACGCGTCCCATGCCTCAACCATCTCCTCGTCCTCGTCAGGGAACATTGGAGCGGCGCAGCCCTGTGGTGGCGTGTGTGGGGTGGTGGTGGGGGGGGGGGGGGGCGTTCGTGTGCGTGTGTCTATGTGCCTGCTTGTGTTTGTGCGTTTCAGTGATGCATCTATTTGTCCTCATCAGGGAACATTGGAGCGACTCATACCTGTGGGGGCGTGTGTGGTGGTGGTGGGGGGGGGGGGCGTGCGTGTGCGTGCGCCTGTGTGTACGTGTGTGTACGCACGTGTCAGTGATGCATCTATTTGTCCTCGTTGGAGAACATTGGCGCATCCCTCTGTGGGGGCGGTGGGTGCATGCGCGTGTGATGCATCTCCTCGCCCTGTGGGGCGGTGGTGGCGGTGGCGGCAGCAGCAGCGGCAGCAGCGGCGATGTGTGCGCGTGCGAGGCATGTGTGTGAGGCATGTGTGCGGGCGACACCGCCCTCGTCATCAAGGCCCACCCGTGGGCCCACCCCATACATGTAGGAGACTGCACATTATGTGTGATGCCCCAGCACCGCACCAGCGCACCTGCGGAGGCTCAAACCCATCCACCAGCACCAGCAGACCCAGCACCAACAGACCACCAAGGTGGTGGCCCACTCACCCACCCACCCACCATCACCCACCATCACCCACCATCACCCACCCGCCCACCATCACCATCACCCACACGTGCACAGCACTCATGATGGAAGCTAGCTCCTAGGGAGTCGTACTTTGACAGCTGCCAAACTCTTTCCTAGGGTTGAATACGCCATCAGAGCATCAGAGGCGTCCGACGGGTTGTGGCATCAACCACCCTCCCCAACCGCACCTGCGGAGGCTCAAACCCATCCATCAGCTCCGCACACCCACTCTACCCCACCCACCCGCCCAACATCCCCAGCAAGTAACACCAAGTAACACGGGGTTTCCAGATAAGCAGGCTACTTTTCTACTAGAGACACCCGCCGATACTCCAGCACACTTAAGTACTCGAGTACCGCTGGCTCCCGGCCAATAGGCTAACGCTCCCAACATCCCCAGCACGTCCACCAAAACCGCACCTGCGGAGGCTCAAACCCATCCACCAGCACCGGCAGACCAACGACCGCCTCCTCCTCGTCCTCAACGCCCTCAACGCCGCCGCCCGAGCCCCCCATCGTGACCCCGTCCATGCCCATCGCGCCGACGCCGCCGCTGCCGTCGGGCGCGCTCGCCTCGCGGCGGAGAAGGCTTGCCCGCAGGGACGGGGCGCCAGAGAGAGGCCCGCTTGCGGCGCCACCGGCCGCCCCCTACGCATCAGAGAGAAGCACGCACGCATGCATGCGCGTGAGAAGGCTGGCCCGCAGGGACGGGGCTCCAGAGAGGGCAGGGAGGGCAGGGAGGACAGAAGAGGGCAGAGAGGAGCCCGTCCGCAGCGTATCAGAGATAAGCGTATGTGTGTGTGTGTGTGTGTGTGTGTGTGTGCATGACGCGTGGGGAGGGTGGAGAGTGTGGGCAGGAGGGCACGGGTACGCGGGAGCTCTAATCTATCTTAGCACAGCAGCCACGACAGCACGTCGAGGAGACGAGTTTGAAGCTCATGCGCCGCTGTGCGATGTACTGGCACTCACCGCGTCATCGCCCCCTGCCTCATCGTCCTCCGCCTCCACCTCCACCGCCTGCCCCTGCTGCCGCATGTACGCCTCCAGCTCAGCGCCCGCAAGCTGCGGGGTGTATAAGTGTGGACGTGGTGTGGACGCGTGTGTGCCCCCGGGGGTAATGCGTGCAATGTGTGTGCCACACACTGCACACGTGCACGCACACACACGCGTGCACGCAAGCACTCACGCACGCACATGCACACCCACAGCCACGCCCACACCCAAGCCCATGATGCATGCACATGCACACTCAGCCACGCCCAAGCACACCCACGCACACTCCCCTCCCACACACATACGCACCCCCCAAACACGCACAATCCCCCCCACACACAAACACAAGCACACGCCCCCCCCCCCCCACACACACGCACACGCCCCACACACACGCCCAAACCTCTGTTCGCCGCGACACGTCTAGTGTGAGCACGAGCTGCTCGGGACCCGCAACGTGTCGCTGGAGGGTGTCTGCCAGGGTGCCCCTCTGCGTGTGTGTGTGTGTGTGTGTTGTGTGTGTGTGTGTGCATGCGTGTGCGTGTGTGGAAAGGCGGGGTGGGGGGTGGGTGGGGGGGTCGAGTGTCAGCCAGGGTGCCCCGCTGCGTGTGTGAAGGAAGGCGTGCGTGCGCGTGTGTGTGAGGGGGGGGGGGGGATGGTTAAGGGCAGTCAAGAGTCGAGTCACGTGATGATGATGATGGATTTTACAGTCGTGTGTGAAGAACCTAAGAGGCAGCGTGAAAAGTCAAGTGTACAGTCAAGTACGGTCAAGTGTGGCAGTGTGGCCACTCTGGGGAGTGCCTGCCAGGGTGCCCCTCTGCATGGGCGGGGTGTGTGGCATGTGTGCGGGGGGGGGAGGGGGATGGGGCAGTCGTCATTGACCCGTTCCCTGCTCCCGCACTGCTGTATGAATAAGGATATCCACCCTCTTGCTGGCGCACGGTAGGTCACCCGCCTTCAAACGGAAGCCCCTCCATGATGAGCAGACACAGCCTATATAGGTCTGTCGTTTAAAGTTACATGTTACGATCTCTCTCTGTGTGTGTGCATGGGTGTGCATGTGTGCAGGGTGAGGCGGTGAGGGGTTGGTCAGCAGCCACGTGGCGCCACAGCGCGCAGCCTGGGGGCGCCCCTCTGGCACGTGCGCTCTATCTCTCTCTCCCTTCTCGCTCTCTCTCTCTTCCCCCTGCTGCCCCACCAGCCCTACAGTCGGCGACCAGCCCCCTGTCATCAATATCCTATCTGTCCTCTCTTGCCTTGGCTCTGTCGACGCAGCAGGCCGCATTCCTTGCGTCTGGCGCCCTTGCCAACAGCAGGTGTCGCGCAGACACCCTATCTAACCCATCTGCCCTTACGTACGATCAAGAAACACGGCACAGTGCGGCCATGATGATGGATATTACAGTCTGTGTGACACCAGTAATGATGTATAAGACCGGTGTCGGCGCTAGCGCCCGACACCTTAAACTCAGTTTCAGTGGGAAACTGGCTGGCTACCTGGTAAGGGTGAGGGTAAACCCCCACACGCGCGCACGCACTGGACCTAGACAGGACACTGGGCCCCCAGATCCACCCTATACCACCCAGGTAGTGACAGCAACGCATTGTTGGTGTGCGCCTGTGTTCTACTACTAGTCCCGCCGCCGCCATTGGCTCCAGCAATCTCCTCCATGCCCGCCAGCAATCTCCTCCACGCCCGCCAGCAATCTCCTCGCCCGCCAGCAATCTCCTCCATGCCCGCCAGCAATCTCCTGTATGCCCGCCAGCAATCTCGTCCATGCATGGGCGCCGCCATGCGATCTCCATGCGCCGCGCCGCGCTCCATGCGCGCCAGCACCCGTACCACCCGCCTCATTCCCGTTCTTTAGCCATTCCCCGTGACACCTATGGCTGATCCTTGTTCCGCCGTCCCCTTTGGCATCTGTAACCCGTATCCTCTCCCTGTAGCCTCATTCCCCGTTCTTAACCGCCATCTCCATTATGGTGCCCGCCCGCTGGTGGGGCCTCGCCTCGCCCCATGCCGCACGGCTAGTGTATTGATTGCTGCGCCATCTATAATCTGCGCCTTGGGGCAGGGAACCCCTGCGCCACAACCTCCTCACAAAGCCTAGCCGCATGTGCCTCGCTTCCCATGTTTCTCAATTTCTCGCCATCCACTTCCATGCCCGCCTGCAATCTCCTCCACGCTCGCGCGCAATCTCCTGTTTGCCCTCAAGCAAGCTCCTCCATGCCCGCCAGCAATCTCCTCCATGCATGCACGCGCAGAGCGCCGCCATGCAACCCCCATGCGCCGCGCGCGCCGTGCGCGCGCCGCGCCCGCCAGCTCCCGTAGCCTCATTCCCCGTTCTTTACCCATGCGCCGTGACGCATTAGCCTTGTCCGCCGTCCCCTGGCATGCATAACCCGTAGCCTCATCCCCGGTAGCCGCATTCCCCGTTCTTAGCCGCCATCTCCATTATGGTGCCCGCCCGCTGGTGGGGCCTCGCCTCGCCCCATGCCGCACGGCTGGTGCATCGATCGCGTCGCCATCTAATAATCTGCGCCTTGGGGCAGGGAACCCCTGCGCCGCAACCTCCTCACAAAGCCTAGCCGCATGTGCCTCGCTTCCCATGTTTCTCAATTTCTCGCCATCCGTCTCTCTCTTCCATCCAGGCACAGTAAACCATTAGGAGCCGCAATCTGCTTGAGTTCCGATCGTTGTGAGAGGGGGTGCATGCTCGCCGCAATTCTCGCCATCGTGCATCGTGCTCTCCATCGTACCGCTGCCCCATCTGCCACATAGCCTCGCCCCATCAGGACCAGTTCACCAGTAGCGCTGTGCGTCAGAGCCGGTCAGGGTAAATTTCCAGATTTTCAGCCGCCCAGTACCAAGCGCAGTTGTCCCGGTTGTCCGCCATCGAGCGGCGCCAGGGCGGGAGCCCCTGGCGAAGAGCTTATGAACACAGACACACAGACACACACCCCTGCAATATAAGTGGACCTCTGGTGTGGGCTGCGGGCCTCCCGAGAGTCGAACCGCTCGGTCAACAAAGTAGATTGTGTTCCTCGCGTCTGGCACCCACTCGAGCAGCAGGTGCCGCGCAAACCCCATCTGCTTTATCTATCCAATCTATACGAAAACTTGAAAACGGGCGGCAATACAAACGGTCGGTGTTACTCGCCTCTGATCGGTTGACAAAGCAGACGGTGTTCCTCGCGTCTGGCGCCCACTCGAGCAGCAGGTCCCGTGCAAACCCCATCTGCTTTATCTATCCAAACTAGCTAAATAAATAAATACAGCAATGCAAACTGGCGATGTTCCTTGCCTCTGATCGGTCGACAAAGCAGACGGTGTTTCTCGCGTCTGGCGCCCACTCAAGCAGCAGATCCCTCGCGAAGCCGCACTCGAGGCTTGGGCCGCATGCGAGCACGACCTTGGGTCCGGCAGGGAGGCGATGTAGCTGATCCAGGCTGCTGATCGTCTGTGTGTGTGTGTGTGTTTAAATGGTTTTATTTCAGTCTGTTGGGCGCCTTAACTGCGAGCCAGATCAGTGAACTGATCGTCTGTGAGGGAAGGCGAGGACAGGGACAGGTAATTGTTCCATTCCAGCATATGTTAAGACCTTGGGGCCGGCAAGTAGGCGACGTAGCTGATCCAGGCTGCTGATCGTCTGTGTGTGTGTGTGCGTGTGTGTGCGTCTGTTTTTTTGTTTTCTTCTTCTTATAGTATGTTATCGACGAGCGGAGGAGCTGGCGCCCGTCAATGCATGCTGGACATTGGTCAAGATGGCTGCCCGTGGAGGCGGGCTACCATCACGGCTTCAGCGGTGGCGACCGCCGAGGCAACACAGAGTAAATCCGCTTCACCAATCGCAGCGTTCGTCACCGCGCTCATCCTCGGGGTCGCTCGTCTGCCGGTGACTGGCGTTGGAAGGTCTTCAGGCAGCCTCCATGACAACTCTGTCGTCCATGCACCCCTGGAGGGTGGGACCTGGCCATGCATGAGGCATGGGGCGCCGGCTGAGCCCCATGCAAACGAGAGCTGGACAGCCATGCACTGCCAGGCGGGGACCGTTCCAGTCAGCGCCAGTCGGCTCAGCCGGCTTGACTGGCCACAAGGCCACTACTGTGACCCTGAGGAAGGTCCTCTCCTATATGCTCCTTGCCAGACATGTCTCTCAGAGACCGCTGTTTGGGGTAGTCTAGCCGGCGGGAGCGGTAGTCTATCGGCCGGGAGCCGGCGGTACTCTAGTACTTAAGTGTGCTGGAGTATCGGCGGGTGTCTCTAGTAGAAGAGTAGCCTGCTTAGCTGGAAACCCCGTGTTACTGTTACTGTTACTGTTCCTGTTATAGTATGTTGGAAGATGCGACGACACGGGAGGAGCAACAGCTGCTCAGGGCTGCTGGTCGTCTGCAAGGCAAGGTAACGAGGACAGGAACAGGTAACGAGGACAGGAACAGGTCAGCATTCCACTCAGACAGCCCTCGGAGCCGGCAGGGAACAGGTAACGAGAACAGGAACAGGTCAGCATTCCATTCAGACAGCCCTCGGGGCCGGCAGGGAAGGGCAAAACAGCTGCTCGGGGCTGCTGATTGTCTGCGATGATGTACACCGCACAGCAGCAGTCATGAGTGATGGGTGTAGGAGTCTGGTGATCCTGCTGTATAATCATCATCATCATCATCAATCCATCGGCATCAGTGTCACCATCATCATCAAACTGCAATCTGGTCGTCCGTCCCATGCACACACACACACACATACGCACATACGCAACAACCATACAGACAGCCCTGCCAAACATATTATACACACCCCCAGACAGACCTTCAGAAACCGCATGTCAAACGGGTTGTCCCTCTTTGCTCCAAATGCTGCTGTGATGTGGTCACTCATCCACTCTAGCTGCTGCTGTGCTTGTTCCAAAACAGCAGATCCAGTGTGGGAGAGGAGCACGAGGGGGTAGGCCATCCTGTGTGTGTGTGTGTGTGTGTGCAGGAGCACGCGCATATCAGGCAGGCAGGACGCTCACAGTCTAGGTGCAAACTTCATCGGTCTGGAAACGTGAGACGAAGAGTGGGACAACCCTCACTTTTCCTGCGCCCAGAACTCCTCCAGCAGCAGTGCCACCTCCAGCACGCGGCCGGCGGTGTCCACCGGGATGAGCACGCAGCCATCGCCGCGAAGTGTTGCGATGATGACCTCTGCGTGGATGGAGAGAGAGCAAGAGAGTGAGGGAGCGAGAGTGAGAGTGTGCATGTGTGTGGAGTGTGTGTGGAGTGAAGAGTGTGGAGGGGCACAAGCACGCAGCCGTTGCCTCGAAGTGTCGCGATGATGACCTCTGCGTGAGTGGAGAGAGAGAGTGAGTGGAGTGTGGAGTGTGGAGTGTGGAGGGGTGTGAGCACGCAGCCGTTGTCGCGCAGCATAGCGATGATGACCTCTGCATTGAAAGAGAGTGTGAGGGTGGATGAATGTGGGTGGTGGGTGGGAGGGGGGCACGCAGCCGTCTCCACGCAGCGTGCGATGATGACCTGTGCGTCGAGAGAGAGGAGAGCGTGTGTGTGAAGTGTGTTTGCGTGGGGTGTGTTTGTGTGGAGTGTGTTTGTGTGGAGTGTGGGAGCCGTCGCTGCAAAGTGATGCGATGACGACCTCTGTGTGAGTGAGTGGATAGAGAGTGTGTGGGTACGAGTGTGTGTGTGGATTGTATGCGCGTGGAGTGTGGAGGGGCGCCAGCGCGCCCGCCACTCAGCGAGGGGCTCTCCTAGACAGAGTTGCGAGCCAGCAGCCCTAGACTCACCCAGCAGCTCCGTGCCTCGTCGCACGGCGCTGACGCTCGGCCAGTGATTTTTTGTTTTTGTTTTTGGAATTTTAATTAATTCTTCCGGTCGGATTTTGCTTTGACCATGTTGACCGTTGACCTCCCGATGACCGTTTGTCCTCATATATAAGTAAATTGGAAGCTCTAGACGAGCTCTGTCTGGCGGGCTCATCAGACTAACAATCCACTGGATGAGTTGAGCTGTGTTCAAGGTCGAAGTACAGCCGGAATACAGCCAAATGGCTGTGGAGAGCCGAAAAGGAAATCATTGCGCTCGGCGCCAGGCTAAGATCCTGTCAGACCTTCCTTACCTGGACACGAACAAAGTGCACTGAAACCCGTGCTGGGACCTAATAGCTCGAGGCGAAACCAATGCTCTCTGATGGCTCACCCAGCAGCTCCATGCCTCGTCGCACGGCGCTGACGCTCGGCGCCAAGCCGGGATCCTGTCAGACCTTCCTTATCTGGACAACAGAAGCCATATTTAAGCCTGGTAGATAGAGGCAGGTGACAGGCAGGTGCCGCTGAGCGGACCCACTGCTCCCCGACGACTCACCCAGCAGCTCCGTGTCCCGCCGCACTGCGCTGACGCTCGGCGCCAGGCTGGGATCCTGTCAGGCCTTCCTTACCTGGACACGAACAAAGCGTACTGAAACCCGTACTGAGACCTAGTCGATCGAGGCGAAACCAATGCTCTCTGATGACCCACCCAGCATCTCCGTGTCTCGTCGCACGGCACTGACGCTCGGCGCGAGGCATCCTGCAGCGCTCGCGATCAGAAGCGCTGGGCGGTTGGTCAGGTCTGCGACCGTGCCTTTGTTGAGGTGCCTGTAGTGGTGGTGGTGGTGGTGCAGGGGGCTTGTGATTATGGTGCAGGTGGATTGTTCTACTGATGTGATGTTGATGGGCAGTTGGTCAGGTCAGCGTCCGTGGCTTTGCTGAAGTGGCCTGGGAGGAGGGTGGTGGTGGTGAGGGCTGTGATGATGACGGTGGTGAACGTGAATGGATCTTGCAGTCAGTGCACACACGCCCGCCCGTGTGCACTGACAGCAACATCCACTGCCCTGTCGTGTGGCACCGCTCCACTGCGTACACGCCACCACCACCCTCGACTACCATTCTCCACCACCACCACCACCCATCAGTACTGAGACCGAGGTGTCACATCAACAATACAAGCCTTGCCCCTGCAACCAACGCCATCGCACGACCACTGCCCTTTCGTGAGGCACCAGTCCACCGCATACCCCCCCTCCCCCCCACACACACAGACACAGCTCCTGCTTATGGCAACAGTACTGACACCGTGGTCACCTCTAGAATCCAAGCCTGCCCAAGCCTTGCTCAAGCCAAGCCTTGCTGCAACCAACCCCACTGCACTTCCACCGCCACCCACCGCTCCTTCTTGTGGCACCAGTCCACTGCGTGCTCACCTCACCACCCACCCCCCCTGCTTATGGCATCAGTACTGACACCGTGGTGTCACCTCTAGCTAGAACTAAAGCCTTGCCCAAGCCAAGCCTTGCTGCAACCAACGCCACTGCACTTGTACCTCGACCCACCGCTCCTTCTTGTGGATTCAGTCCACCGCGTGCACATCTCACCACCCACCCCTCCTGCTTATGGCATCAGTACTGACACCGTGGTGTCACCTCTAGGTAGAACCAAAGCCTTGCCCGAGGTAAGCCTTGCTGCAACCAACGCCACTGCACGTCCACCGCCACCCGCCGCTCCTTCTTGTGGCACCAGTCCACCGCGTTCACACCACCACCACCCACCTCTCCTGCTTATGGCACCAGGGACACCAGGTGACCGTGGTGTCACCCCTAGCTAGAATCAAAGCCTTGCCCAAGCCAAGCCTTGCTGCAACCAACGCCACTGCACTTCCACCGCCACCCACCGCTCCTTCTTGTGGATTCAGTCCACCGCGTGCACACCTCACCACCCACCCCTCCTGCTTGTGGCATCAGTACTGACACCGTGGTGTCACCTCTATCATCCAAGCCTCGCGCAAGCCTTTCCCAAGCCAACCCTTGCTGCAACCAAACCCACTGCACGTATTGTACGCCACCCACCGCTCCTTTTTGTGGCACCAGTCCACCGCGTACACGATGTCCGAGCCGTCTGGCAGAGTGATCTTCCAGACCGACCCGCCCACCATGTGGCCGGCGTTGAAGGGCGTGAGCGTGACTCCGGCCAGCTTGCCTGAAGCGGTGCGAGAGCATTGGCAGGCGAAGGGACGCCAGGGGTTGGCAGGGGTGTGTGTGCTCGTGTGCGGGCGCAGCAGCAGTGGGCACGCCCGTGTGCACGCATCCCCCGCAGGGTGTGTGTGTCGGCGCCCACCTTCGGTGATCTTGAAGTGCTGGTGGTACCGCAGCTGCGTCCACGGGTGGTCTGAGAACGCCTTTTCGATGTCCTCCATGCTGATCACATCAAAGTCGCTCGAGGCCTGCATGGGGCGTGCGCACCGTCGGGCCCCTCACGGCCCAGCAGGCCCAGCGCGTGTGCACTCGCATGGATGCAACAATTTGCGCCTCGCACGCACACGCATGCATGCACACACACAAGGCATGCACCTGCTTTGCCTGCACCGTCTCCCGCAGGAACATCTCGCCCATGCGGCGCGTCGGGCCTGTGCTGTACACGTGCGCGCCCAGCCCGCATTTGGACACCAGGTAGGGCAGCGCGCCAAGGTGCGACAGCTCGCCATGCGACAGCAGCACCGCGTCCACTTGACCGATCTCTCTGTGCGGACGTGTGTGTGTGTGTGTGAGGGAGGGAGGGGGGCAGGCCCATGCAGACGCGCCCATGCATGCCGCTCCATGCAAGCGCCATGCAAGCGCCCATCGCTCGCACCGTATCACCGGCTGCAGCAACTCCGGGCTGAAGCGCTCGTCCCACCCGCATCCCAGCAGGATGTTGAAGTCATCAGCGCGGAGCAGGTGGCACACTGGGCCATCAGGGCCGGCGTCCAAAAGCGGCACAAAATGGAGTCGGCTGCCCATCACTATTGGGTCCCCCTCGCCTCTCTATCAGAAGCTGGCGATCATCATATCATGAAGAGGTGCAGAACAGGAGCAGGAACACGAACCAGAAAAGGGTGATCGGCGCGCCACACCACTGTCACTTTTCCTCGGGCGACAGCTGGCACAAGAGACTCCTCAACTCCTCGTGGAGCATGAGAGCACGCGCAAAACTTCATAAACAAGTTGCCAATGGACGATATCAAGGAGCTCGTTGCGCGGGCGCTGGACCGGAAGCAGGTCCTGTCGCGCATGCGGGTGAGTGCACACTGCAGGGCACAAGCGTCGTGCTTGCGCAGGCGCAGCTGTCTCTCTCTCCGTGGAAGGTGCACACAGCCCTGGCTCATGCAAGTAAATCACCCTCCCAGGCTGAGCTCCGTGCGCAAGTTTTCCTGGCCATTGACGAGGAGGAGAGGCGGTCACGTGGCAATGGTGAGCACCGATGCGCCAGCGACATGCGTACCCCTGCGCATGGGGTGTTGCATAGTTGACCCCCATGCAGCTGAGCATACGCGCTGCAGTCACACACACACACACACACACGAGCTTCACGCACGCATACTCGAGCTGCACGCACGCATGCACGAGTTGCGCACATATACACGCACACACGCGCGCTGCACGCACACACACGCGCAAACGCGCCCGCCCACGCACACGCCCGCCCCCCCCCCCCACACACACACACACGCCCGCCCGCACCGCCCAACGCGCCAGGCCTGGCTGCCAAGACGGGCAACCCGCAGCGCAGTGCATTTGTCGCATCGGAGAAGGGGCAGCTCGCGGTCGACGTCGTGCGCGAGTTCCTCGACTGGTGCGGCATGGAGTTCACAAGGAAGGTGTTTGAGCCAGAGATTGGCGGAGAGGCAGGCGGAGCGCGGCCACGCGCAGAGACTGCACGCGCGCTCGGGATGGACGCGCCGCCCAACGACGCGCCGCTGCTGCTCGCGCTGCTGATGGGCGTCGGGGGAGGAGGAGGCGGCGGAGGCGGCGCGGTGCCGCTCGCGCTGCCATCAAAGGAGGCCAGCCCGCCGTCGGATAGCGGGGGCGGGCAGCAACCAGCGGGCGTCAGTGGGGGCGGGCAGCAAGCGGGCGGCGATGGGGGCGGGCAGCAAGCGAGCCAGCCAGCGGCCAGCCTGCCGCCGCGCCCTCTCTCGCTCGCGGCGCTGCCAAAGCTCGGACCGGTCGTGGGTGTGCGCACGCCGCCGCCACCGCCGCCGCCGCTGCCGCCACCTGCCGTGAGCAAGCCTGAGCCCTCTTCACAGACAGCGGAGCCGGTTGGCGCGTCTGAGGACTCGTGCTCGTTCGAGGTGGAGGACGACTTTGATAATGTGGTGGAAGAGGAGGAGGACTACGTGCTGGCAATGGTAGGCTGATTGAGTGCACAGGGGGGGGGGCGCAGTGTGCTGGTGGTGCACGTGATGTGTGGAAACAGCCCTGCTGCCGCAAGGCACCCGCTCACCAAAGGGGGTGAAGGTGTGCGTGTAGTGGTGGTGGTGGTGTGTGGGGGGGGTCGTACCCAACCCAACAGTGCTCCCACACGGCACGCACCAAAGGGTTCAAGGGTGTTTGGGGGCGGGGGGGGGGGGAAGGGGGGAGCCACCCCCAACAGCGGTCATCACCCCACTCTGCCACGCCCCACTGCGCGCACCCACGTACCACGCCCAATTACTGCGCGCGCACTCCTACGCACGCACAGGGCGGTGCCAAGGGCGGGGAAGCCCAGGAGGCGCCGGCGGCGTCACCCGCTGTGGCGTCACCGCCGGCAGCTCCAACACGAGTGGATGACGACGCTATGGGTGGAAGCAGCCTCGAGGGCAGCGACCTGATGCCGGGGCGGATCCGGCCGCGCGGCGGGAAGATGCGGCGCTCGGGAGAGCTGGGCGGAGAGCGCAGGTGGGGTTTGTGGGCGGTTTTGTGGGCGGTTTTGTGGGGTTTGTGGGCGGGTTTTGTGGGCGGCGCTTGCGCTGGAGAGTGTCTGCGGTGGGGCTAGGGCTTAGGGGGAACAGGGCCGCCCGGGAGAGCTGTATGGACGGCGAGCGCAGGCAGGGGGTGCACACGGTTGTGGTTGCACGCGGTTGTGGTTGTGGGTGCACACACGCCTGTGCTCCTCTGCTCTCCCGCCGTCTCCGCCCGCCCTTCCCCCTTCTGTCAACCCTGTCTCTTCACCAATATGTGTGTCCCTCCCCCGCACGCACGCGCGCAGCCAGGGCGGCACGTCTGGCGACCTCGCTGCCAGCTACGGCGACGAACCGGCAGCCGGCAGCTCCCTGTCTGCGTCACGGGAGCTGCCGCTGCCGCTACCGCTGCGCCCGCTCGCGCCGCTGCCCAAGCTCGGGGGCGTGCGCGCCGCGCTGCCGCCGCTGTCGTCGATGGACGCGCCGGAGCGCTCGGTGTCGCCGCCGCGGCTGCAGCGGAGCGCGCTCCCGCCGTCGCGCACGGGCATCACCGTGCGGCCAATGAGTGGCCCGGGTGCGTGCCTTTCCGGGGGGGTGGGGGTCGGGGGGGGCAACACATTCACGCACACATAACACACACACACACACACACGCCTCTCTCCCCCAATCTCTGACGTGCCAAATGTCCGCTCCCCCCCCCCCAACGAGCCCGCAACACCGCGCACGTCCCCCGGTCCCCCAGGTGGCGTGTACGACGGCGAGTTTTCGGTGAGCAACTCGATGGATCTGCCGAGCCAGCCTGTGGGGCCGCGCGGAGGGCTGAACCCACTCGCGGTGTCCACCGACACTGCCGTCGGCGGCGTGTCCATGTCGATGGATCTGCGCGACACTGGGCTCAGCCCGACCGACCGGTCGATGAAGAGCGGGGAGCTGGACGGACTATTTGGCAGCGCGGACTATGCAGAGACGGCGGAGTGGGACAGCTGATATAGGGGGGGTGGCGGGGGGGTAGGGGTAGGTGCAGAGGACCGGGGCAGAGACCAACGCGTGTGTAAGGAAGAGGAAGTGGTTATGTTGGCCAGAAACTTGATGTTGAGAAGAGGAGACCGCATGCTGTCGTGCGCTCATCTGCGCTGACCATAAGGTCGTGGGAGTCCGATCCAAGGCGCATGACAGTTCATAGACATGTTTCAACAGCCCCAGGCCTGTCTGTTAACCTCTCTCAAGACACATTCAAGCTGGGGCACTTTACAGCGGGCTCCTGCACTCTCCATGGTCCGTCTTCCAAGAAGACCTCAAAAACTCAAGTATCATCATTCTTCCTACCAACACCCCGGCAAAAGAGCGGGGGGGCACAACCGAGGGGGCAACGAACGCCGCCGCTCTCCCCCCTGCACTTTCTGGCTAGCCGCTCCACTCAACCGCCACAACGGCCCCCACAACGGTCTGCAAAATCTCCCCCCACACAACCCGCCCACAACGGCACTTCAAACACACGACTCATCATCTCTCTCTCACCACCCAGTCCGTGGTAGGGGCCTGCGCCCACTCCCCCACGCCCCATGCGGTGCCCCTCGTCGCTCACAGCACCTGGTAGCCAGCCCTCACACGAGGCAGCTCCCTCAATCCCACGCCTCGAGGGTGCGTACTGCAAACTGCAAGCCGCTCACAGCGCTCACATCGCCACCTCCTTTGGCAGCTTGGCCATGTCGGCCGACGCGTCCCACAGGCTGGCGCCCAGCTTTTTGTCGTAGCTGTGCTTGCTGGAGGGCACCTCCACGGTCTTGGAGAGGAGCGCCCCCTTGCTGTAGTAGCGGATCGGCCAGTCGAGCATGGAGAGGACGGCGGCGCTGATGTTCTGGAACCACGCCACGGCATACTGCGGTGTCCAGGCCTGGAGAGCCACCGCGGTGGTGGGTGGATGGGGGAGAGGCAGGATGGGAGAGGAGTCGGTCAGGCATGGGAGATGTTGCCGGCGGGTGCTGTCTGGGCGGGCGCGGTGGATCTGTGGCCGACGGGATGCGTTCGACGCACACACACACACACACACACGCGCGCGCGCAGGCTTGAGGCCGAGATCGAGGCAGCAGAGGATGCCGGCGACGAGGCAAAGGGTTTGCCGCATCAGCCATCAATTCTAGGGAGTTAGAATGCTGCTGGGAGTGTGCTAACTCGGGGGCAGAATCCACAGTGGAATTGACGCGGGGAGGGGAGGCATGAGGCGGGGTTGAGATGAGGGAGGGGTGCGGGCTCCCTCTCTCCCCACACACACAACAAACACAGTACGCACCTTGCCCTTCTCCCCCTGCAGCTTGCAGATGAGGGGGCTCGTGAAGAGGCCGCGCGCGTAGTAGTGCAGGTCGTCTGACGCAGCAACGCCAGCCTGGGGGTGTGCGGGAGGAACAGGGGGGGGGGTCGGCAGAAATGTTGGTGCATGTGGCAGGCATGCAGTGATGTACTTTCCGACTCTACACAGCCATTCGCCTGTATTCCGGCTGTAATTTGACCGTGAACACAGCTCGACTCATTCAGTGGATTGGCTGTCTGACGCGCTCGGCAGATAGAGCACGTCAACAGCTTTCAAATTACTTATGTATGAGGACAGGCGGTCAACGGGAGGTCAACGGTCAATGCGGTCAAAGCAAAGTCCAGCTGTGGAATAATTAATTGAAATTCCAGAAAAGAAAATCACTGCAGGCATGCATGTGTAGTAGCGCAGGTCGTATGATGCAGCAGCGCCGACCTGGGTGTGTGTGCAGGACGGGAGAGGGGGAAATGTTGCTGCTTGTGGCAGGCATGCGTGCGGGGCAGCGTAGGCCGCCTGATACAGCCATGCCGGCCTAGCAAGAGTTGCAACACTGGCGTGTGTGTGTGCGTTGGTGTGTGTGGGGGGGGGGGTGCAGCAGCGCACACAGCACGCCCCATCGCCCCTCCTCCCAATGACACACGCACAAGCCCCGACCAGCCCCTTCTTCTCACACTCAACCGTCGCCGCGTGGATGATGCATGGCCGTCGACGCTGCTCCGTCAGACACATGCCCCAGCACCTCCTTCCCTCCTCCCAGACCACCGCTTCTTCCCAGACTCCCCCCCATACACACACCTTACCACAGTACCGCTTCGCCTTGCCGCCACTTTTTATCAAGGGGGTGATTGTTTAGCATTTGGGTGCCTTGCCGCGTTTTTATTTCATTTTTCCCATTTTGTCACTTCTAATTTTTTTTGATTTTTTTGGCGATCGTTTTTATAATTCGACTTGCTGCAGCACGTCCCAGGCACGTCCTCGGAATTGTTTCATCGGCAAGGCAAAGCAGTACTACGGTATTCTCCTACTTGAACATCGCCTCGTGGATCATCACCTACCCCCCTCGCCATGCCCCCCGGTACCATGCAGCGCGCACACAATGCTCCAACAACTCCCACCCACCTTCGACTCTTCTCCCACCAAACGGACACACAGACTCACACAAACAAAACACACACACACACACACACCTTCTTCTCCAACTTGACCGTCGCCGCGTGGATCGTCGATGTCGCTCCGTCGGACGGAGGCGAGTAGCACGAGTCAATCACGCGCTGCATGTGATGAGAGAGTGAGAGCGGGATCAACTAGCGGGGTGGTGGGTGGTGCGGTAAACACGGGTGAGACGCTGCATGACCAGAGAGCGAGGCGAGAAGCACGAGTTGATCGCGCGCTGTGTCATGGGAGGGGGGGGGGCGGCGAGTACGGGATGGAGGGTGAGGTTGGCGCCGTCGAATGCACAACACAACGGGGGTGCCTGTGCCCCGAGTAAAAACACAGGGCCAAAAGCTACAGCCAGCCAGGCATATGTGTGTGTGTGTGCCGCTTCCAACCCTTTGGCGACTTGTTGCAGATGTTGGAGCGCACGCCAGCACGTGTGTTTGTGTGTGCATGTGTGTGTGTGAAACAGCCTATCTAAGTCTGCCGTTCAGAGGTCTCGGTAGCAATCTCTCTCTCTCTGTTTGTCTGTCTGTCTGTCAATCTGTCTGTCTGTGTGTTGTGTGATTGAGTGTACAGTCTGTCGGACGCCTTTGATGGCGTGTGAGACTTGAGTGTGACTTGCGTGCGCGTGCCCCTGCCCACCTTGAAGAAGCTCTTGCGGAACTTTGGCGACGCGTTAAAGATGTTGGAGCGCACGCCTCCCGGGTCTGCGACAACCGAGGTCACGCCGAGCGGCCCGAGGCGGCGCTGGAGCTCGTAGGCCATGAACACGTTGGCGAGCTGCGTTTGCGTGTGTGCGTGTGTGTGTGTGTGTGTGCGCGTAGGACATGTGTGGTGTTGGATGCGCTGATGTGCGTGGGCGTGCCCGAGGCGGCGCTGGAGCTCGTACGCCATGAGCACGGCGAGCTGCAAAGGAACGAGGAACGAGCGCATGGGGTGGGGTGGGGTGGGGTAGGGTGGGGTGCGGGCAGGGGAGGGGGGGGGAGAGGGGGTCGACGCCAGTGCGTTGGCAAACACGCCATGTCACCTTCCTTGAACTTGTTCGTGATCAGGTCCACCTTCTACCCGCCTTCCACCTAGCTCTTCTTCTCACCTTGGTGCGTTGGTTGATCGACATGGAGCCAGAAGTGATGCGGCAGCCAGCAGCAGTGAGACCCCCCCCCCCCCAACCAACCAGCAGCAACAACAAGCAGCCCTTTCCTCTCTCCCACCTTTGTTACTGTGCTCGTAGAACCCTGAGCGCGAGTCGGGTGAGGGGGGGGCGGACAGGAGGAGCTAGGGAGAGGGGTGGCCCAGCCCAGCAGTGCGCCCCCCCCCCCAACGAAGCCTTTACCTTGGTGTGCTCGTAGAACCCTGAGCGCAAGTCGGGTGAGGGGAGTGGAGGGAGGAGGAGCGAGGGAGAGGGGTGTCCGTTGCAGCACAGCAGCAGTGAGCCCCCCCCCCAACCAACAAACCAGCAAACAACAACAAACAAAGCTCCTCCTTTCTCACCTTGATAATGAGAATTAAGGCGGTGAAGGGGAGGACAGGAGAGGGGAGAGAACACAACACAACAACAACAACAACTTCCTCACCTTGGTGTGCTCGTAGAACCCGGAGCGGAAGTCGGTGAGGAACATGGTCGCGTCCTTGATCTTGGTCATGCGGTGCAGAACAGACGCGACGGTCACGACGCGCGCCTGCATGTGTTGTGTGTGTGTGTGTGCCTGTGTGTGCCTGTGTGTGTGTGTGTGTGTTCGAGAGAGAGCGTCAGATACGTGAAACAGGCAAACCACAGTGGCCTTGATCGCGGTGCAGGACAGACGCGACACGCGCCTGCATGTGTGTGTGTGTGTGTGTGATTTTGAGTGTGCCTGCGTGTGTGTGTGTGTGTGTGTGCCTGTGTGCCTGTGTGCCTGCGTGTGTGTGTGTGAGAGAGAGTCAGACAAGTGAAACAGGCAAACCACAGTGGCCTTGATTGCGGTGCAGGACTGACGCGGCGGTCACGACGCGCGCCTGCATGTGTGTGTGTGTGTGTGATTGTGTGTGTGCCCGCGTGTGTGTGTGTGTGTGTGTGTGCCTGTGTGCCTGTGTGCCTGCGTGTGTGTGTGTGTGAGAGAGAGAGTCAGACAAGTGAAACAGGCAAACCACTGTGGCCTTGATCGCGGTGCAGGACAGACGCGGCGGTCACAACGCGCGCCTGCGTGTGCGTGTGTGTGTGTGAGAGAGAGAGAGAGAGAGAGAGAGAGATCGCAGTGCAGGACTGACGCGGCGGTCGCGACGCGCGCCTGCGTGTGCGTGTGTGTGTGATAGATAGATAGAAAGAGAGAGAGAGAGCATACAGAGAGAGTCGAATGATGTAGGGAAACAGGCAAACCACAAAAAACTGGGCTTTGATCGTGGTCATGCGGTTCACGAGTAAGTTGACGGACACCAACAGCATTGCGAGGGGGGGGAGGGCATGCCTGTAGGGTGGCCCGGGCACCACCTCTCTTGTTCCCACTCTCATTAGATCTCTCCCTCTCTCTCTCCCTCTATCTCTCCCCCTCTCTCATTCTCTCCCACTCTCTCATTCTCTTACCCAGCACCTCATCTCTCTCTCACTCTCCCATTCTCTCTCCCATTCTCTCTCCCTCTCTCCCTCCCTGTCCACCCCCAGCACCCCCGTCTCTCTCTCTCCCATTCTCTCCCCCGCTCCCTCTCTCTCTCTCACTCTCTCTTCATCTCTCTTCATCTCTCTCATCCTCTCACTCTCACCCCAGCACCTCCTACCTTAGACGCGATGAGCTTCTTCTCCAGGAGGCGCGTGAGCGTGTACGGCCCTGGGGTTGTGGGGTTTCGGGGCGCGGGTGGGAGGCTTAGGAGAAGGGCGTAAAAAGGGTGAGCCTAGGGTGTACGGCCGTGGGGGTTGTTGGGGTTTCGGGGCGCAGGTGGGCAGGGTGACGAGGGGAAGGGGGCAAGTGGGGTGGTGAGCATGGGGTGAGCCTGGCTATGGCGATAGGGTAGAATGTAAGGTGGTCCATAATCCATTAATCAGGTGGGGCGATGTCGCGGTCGCAGCCCCCTTGAGGCTGCACATCGTCACGCTGGAATGAGTGAGTGCCCCGCGGGGGATAGCGGGCCCACGAAGGATATAGCCCCCACCTGTTTTTTTTGCCCCCGCTATCCTTTTTTACAAGGGATAGCGCAGTCTATACCAAACACAATTTCACATTGTCCTCCCCACCCCACACCCCCACACCCCAGCCGCCCCCTCCCCTCCCCACTGGCCCGCCCAGGTGGTTGGTCTGCGCGATGACGCCACTGTCGCCTGCATGTCACTCCCCCCAGCATCCCCCCACTGTCGCTTGCATGCCACCCTTCCCCCAAGCAGCAGCGCCCCTCCAGCCCCCTACCCTCCTTCGATGCCCCACCGAGGAAGTTGCTCTGTGCGATCACACGCCACTGTCGCCTGCATATCACTCCCCAGCCCCCATTAGCCCCCCATTGTCGCTTACATATCACCCTTCCCCCAAGCAGCAGCCCTTCTCCAGCCCCCTCCCCTCCTTCGATGCCCCACCGAGGTAGTTGGTCTGCGCGATCACGCCGACGCCGTCCGACGTGTAGTCCTTCTTCATAAACGACACGCCGGCGTTGTTGATGAGGATGTCGAGGGAGGGGTAGTTCTTGTTGATCTGCAGTGTGATCAAGTTTACAGTCCATCAGACGTGTTTGCTGCGTGTGAGACCCTGGCGTGTGTACGTGTGCGTGTGCGTGTGTGAGCGTGTTTGTGCGTGTGTGTGTGAGAGAGAGAGGTAGAGGTTGAAAGAGGAAGGAAGATCTCGAGAGCGGAAGAGAAAGAACTGGAGAGAGGGGTACAGAGAGAGACAGAGAGAGTGAGTGGGCATGTGTTGTTGACGAGATGCCGAGAGAGGGGTGGATCTTGTTGAACTGCGGTTTATGTGTATGCGTATGTGTGTGTGTGTGTGAGAGAGAGAGAGAGAGAGAGAAAGAGAGAAAGAGAGAGAGACACAGAGAGAGAGTGGTGGAGGTAGAGCAAAGATTTCCTTTTCAGGATATTTACTTAATTGTTCCAGAGCCAGATTTTGCTTTGACCGCGTTGACCATTGACCTCCCGTTGACCGTTTGTCATCAAATATAGAAAATTTGAAAGCTGTTGACGAGCTCTGTCTGTCGGGTTTGTCAGAATAACAATTCTCTCGATGGGTTGACCTGTGTACAAGGTCACAGCCGGAATACAGCCAAATGGGTGTGTTGAGCCGAACAGGAAATCACTGAGGTAGAGGTAGCGGGGTAGTGAGAGAGGGAGGGAGTGTGAGAGAGAGAGTGTGAGTGTGCGTGCGTCGCTGCAAGGATGTCGAGGGAGGAGTATCTCTTGTTGATCGGCAGTTTGATGCTTGTGTGTGTGCATGAGAGTGTGTGTGTGTGTGTGTGTGTGTGTGTTCGTGTCCATCATGGCATGGCAATGAGAGAGTTGAGAGAGGGAGTACGGTGCCTTCTTCTGTTGGTCTGTGGTACAAGCAGGCGTGTGTGTGTGTGTATGTGGATTTGTTGGAAATTAGCAGATGGCATGCCCCTGCCCCCCCCACACACGCGCGCACCTCGGCGGCAAACGCACGCACACTGTCCTGACAGATCAGGTCCAGCGGGGGCCCGACGTCGACGACGGCGCTGGGGTGGCGCTTCCTGCGCATGGTCAGTGCGGTGGTGCCGTCTGGAACTGTGGTGGTGCCTGCTGCACGCATGTTGTGACTGGGGTGGTGAAAGGGCGAGTGCCGCGAGGAGGAGGGGGGGGGCGTACACACACTCACGCACGCGCACGCGCACGCGCACGCACACACACACACACACTCGCACAGCACACACACACAAATACACACACACACACACACACACACACTCGCACACACACACACACACACACACAGCATGCACTGCGACGCGCACATGCATGGTCCATGCACGAACACACTCTGCAGGGACCCACTTGATCTCAGCCACGACGTCCTGGGCGGCGGAGATGTTCCTCACGCCCAGGATGACCCTTGCGCCGCGGCCTGGCGTCACACACATGTGTACGGTTGAGGCATGGGTCGGCTCTCGGTCGTCCGGTGCTGCAGGCAGCTTGCCCGTTGGTGCACACACCCCTGCAGCCCCACCACCCAGCGCCGTACCTGCCAGAGCCGCTGCGGTCTCCATTCCGATGCCACTCGTGGCGCCTGTAACTAGCACAGTCTTGTTTTTCAGGTCCATGGTGCTCATCCCCGCCCGCTCGCCGCGTTAACGAACGTAAAAAAGCTCGCTTCTCTAGATGGTGCTCCGATCTGCGTCTGTTCCGAGCTCCGCATCCATGGTTTGATTGGGGTGTGGATTGGTGTGAACCAGGTGAGGGTGAACACCACTTGACCGGCAGATCTCTTCACACGGGCACCAGGCACCTCTCTGCACATCCATAACATCAGCATAACATCATTAATTTCACACGCCCACCAACATCATTCGGGATCTAAATTCACCCACTTTTAGCACACGACCATCAATCCACCGCGAAGGCGGGGCCTTTGGGCAACCCAAATTGCATCAAACCAAGAAAATGCTTAGTTGTTTCCGTCTTTATTTGCTTAACGCATGTTTTGCCTTTTAAGCATTTAAGCTTTGAAACAACGGACAGTCGTGAGTAAAATGAACCTTGTGAAATCTTTCTTGAGCCCTAAAGAACGCGACTTGAGAAAGAAGAGCCTTAAAATTGAGCGCTGGCGGTGTTGGTGTGCACATAATCGCCACTAAATCAGAGCGTCCGGAGCAGCTGTGAACAGTCCTGGGTATTCTCGCGAGGTCGTCTATAACAAATCGCGGACGGCCGCTGTCGCCCGTGCCTTGTTGGCCTTGCTGCCCCGCACGTCGGCGACGCCCCCTCCGCGCATCGCATTGTCGTTTGTCTTGTCGATGTGGTGCGCATTCTTAGCCGCGCTCTCCTGCTCGCCCGCCTCCTCGCACACGATCAGGCCCGAGACCTTGACCTTGGTCGCAACACCCGCCTCCCCCGCCTTGTTCACGACCAACTCCACGATGCATGCCTCGGCCTGCGTCACGTACATGTCGTGAAGGTAAAGCTGCGAGTTGCCGACCGTCGGCTGGTGGCCCTCGACGAACGACGGCTTGCATGTGCAGCCGGAAGCGCAGCGCACCGTCGCCGAGCCCATGCCCTCGTACGACTTGAGGTGCACGATCTGCACGAGCACCTCATCGCCGTCCGTGCTCACTCCGTCGCCTTCCTCCTCGCCCTCCTTCTCGACCGTCCGCTTCGAATTCCACTTGCCTTTGAGTGTCGTGCCAGACACCTTGACAACTGGGCCATCAGAGCCGTCACCCAGCATGTTCGCCACGAGCGCCACCGGCCGTGACGACGCCATGGAGCTGAACGTGAAGGCCAGCGTGCTGCCTGGCTTGGTGCCGATGTAGCCCCACTTTTTGGTCTTCGTCTTGGAATCGTTTTCCCACTCGAATCCCTCGTGCCAGCGCACCGCGGCCTGGAACGGCACACCCACAAAGCAGCGGTCGTTCGGCGCGGCGTGGTTGCCGTCAATCATTGGCGGAGGAAGAAGGACACGGTCCACCACCGCCCCTTGCTCGGCGTCCCCGCCCCCCTCGCCCAGCCCCAGACTCCCGCCCGGCCGGGGAGCCGGCTCCCTGCCTGCCGCGGCCGCCTCCGCCTCCCACTTTGCCTTGAGCACCAGGTGCATCGCGAGCTCGCCGAGCGCACGCGCGCCAGTGAGCGTGTCGGGGTGGATCTGATGGGGATGGAGGGAAGAATGGGAATTGGGTGGGATTGGGTGGGATACATGGGGTGCGAGAGTTGTGCAGGAGTACAGGGGGTGCGTGAGTGTCAGTCGAGGGGGCGCATCAAAGGGGGCGCATCAAAGAGAGAGCTCACACGCTGCAGCGGCTTGAATTGGCTCGCAGGCTTAAAATAAGCTGTTGGGTTTGAGGTTAGGTTTCACGGCTTGGGTTTTAGGGTTAGCGTGTAGCAAGTCAACGCAGCACATCCCACCTTGTCTGCGAAGAATGACTCGCCGGCAAGGCCATCGGGGTCGTCTGAGCGCGGGGTGACGGAATACCCGGCCTCGCCCGCAACCATCTGACGGAATGTTGCCGCCTGGGGGAGCGCGGTGTGTGTGCGTGTGCGCATGTATGTGTGTGTATGTGTGTCTTTACGTGTGTGCGTGTGTGTGTGTGTGCGACGAGTGGTCACCCGCTATTGACAGACGCCCTTATGCAGACCTCTGGAACGATATCGCCGTTATCAGCCACTACATGTCTCAACCAGCAGGACAGCATGCTTTTGAGTTTGGCGCCCGCCCGCCAGGCCGCCCACCATTCGGCTACGCCAACGTCGCCACGCGCCTTGCAGCACAGCACAGCGCAGCACAGCGCGGCACAGCGCGGCACAGCGCGGCACAGCGCAGCACAGCGCGGCACAGCGCGGCACGGCGCGGCACAGCGCGGCACAGCGCGGCACAGCGCGGCACAGCGCGGCACAGCGCGGCACAGCGCGGCACAGCGCGGCACAGCGCGGCACAGGGCGGCACAGCGCGGCACAGGGCGGCACAGCGCGGCACAGCGCGGCACAGCGCGGCACAGCGCGGCACAGCGCGGCACAGCGCGGCACAGCGCGGCACAGCGCGGCACAGCGCGGCACAGCGCGGCACGGCACAGCACGGCACAGCACGGCACGGCACGGCACGGCACGGCACAGCACAGCACAGCACAGCACAGCACAGCACCCACACCTTGAGGCTGAGCGACGGCAGGTCGTAGAACGTTGCAAACTCCACATACTCGCGCTCCAGATTGCTCCAGAAGTGCCCACGTGGTGCCCCATTCCAGTCATAGCTGTGCACGAGAACAACGGCTGGGGAGTTGGGGTACTCAAGCAGCTTGCGCAGCAGGCGCTCAAACGCGCGCCTGTGTTTTGGGGTGTGTGTGTGTGGTGTGGTGCTGGTTGGCCACCCTCAATTCGAAAGACATCCCAGTGCACGGGTCAGACCTCATAGAAAGTGCTGCGATTGACTAGCTTGCAGTGCTAGCACAGGTATTTCCGGTGCATGCAGCTCACGCTCATGCAACATTTTGATGGGTGGATGGATGTGTGTGTGCACGTGGGTGGGGGGGTGGGGGGGCAGGTGCCAGTGGTGGTGGAGGTGGCGGCAGGCCGTGCTGCCTGCACACGTGCACCGCCGTGCACGCAGCACACGACAGCACACCAGGCGTGTGGCAATGCAGCCTCTGGCCAACGACAGCTGCTCATAGTGCGCATGCACGGAACAGCCGCAGAAGAAGAAGAACGGCACACGGTGCCAGGCTACTACCACAAGACATTCAGCAGAGACCTGCTCAGATAAGGTCACCTGTACTCATTCATGAAGAGCGGGTGCGTCTTCTGCATGTCATTCACGGAGTACTCAACGAGCACGAGGTCGGTCACCAGGGGCACGTGCACGTTGACGCACGCAGCCATGTAGGATGACAGGGAGCCAGGCACCGCTCCGTTGGTGCTCGACACCTGGTTGGCGGTGGTGGGTGGTGGCGGGCGCGGGTGCGGCATGGGTGTGCGCGAGCGTGAGCGTGGGTCTGGGTGTGCGGCGGCAGTTGTCAGGTGGTTGAGGCGTGTGTGTGTTTGTGTGTGTGTGTGTGTGTGTGTGAGCGCATGAGCAGTGCCAGTGGCGGCGAGTGTGGAGGGGGACGGTTGGGCAGGGGCACGCAGGCACTTGCCTGTGCCAACAGACTAAGTGCCTGTGCCAGCCAGTGCCTGCATACTGTCCCACCTGACCCGGGAAGAGCTCTTCGAGGTAGTCAAACAGGTAGTCTGGCCAGCTGCGGCCGTCACCATGGCCGCACAGCCCAGCGGTCACGCTGCCGCCGATCGTGGTCACGTGCACGGCGTTGCCTGACAGAGCCTTGGAGACAAACGCGTGCAGCCGCTGCGAGCGCAGAACGCAGGTGTGTGTGTGTGTGTGTGCGTGTGTGTGTGTGTGCGTGTGTGTTGGGGAGGGGGGGTAGCGGGTACGGAGGGCTCACACACGGAGGGAGGGGTGGAGGCATCAGGCGGAAAGGGGTTAAGCGGCGAGGGGCGGGAGAGGGACGCGGAGGGCGCACACACGACGCACTCACACACACCTGCCGGCTGCCCAAATATCCCATGCCTCGCTCGCGCTGCTCCATGCTCGGAAACCACTTGTAGTCTGGCCCTGGCTCATAGGGAAGCACCTCGTGCAGGCTGC
Organism: Chlamydomonas sp. UWO 241; assembly: GCA_016618255.1. Lineage (NCBI taxonomy): Eukaryota > Viridiplantae > Chlorophyta > Chlorophyceae > Chlamydomonadales > Chlamydomonadaceae > Chlamydomonas > Chlamydomonas priscui. The sequence continues at coordinate 800,521 of VFSX01000024.1, forward strand.
GTCTCCCAAAAGCCTGTCGCAGGGTGCAGGGGGTTGGCCCAGTGTTACTTTACTGTGGTCTACTGAAGCCCCAGTTGACTGCTGCTGAATCATCGCGATGGCGATTCGACCGGGTTTTAACAGAGGGTGTGGGTTTTTGCAGGTGTTGGTTCAAAACCACTGTTGAGTCCACCCTGTGGATCCACACCTGCAAAAAGTGGGGCGGGTAAATGCTGGTTCCTAATAGATCTACCATAGTACCGCTTTGCCTTGCCGATTAAATAATTCGGAAAACGTCGCGACAAGGTCAATTCTAAAAAATGATGCCGAAAAAAAAAAAAACGCCAAAGTGGCGTCAAAACGGGAAAAATGCCCCAGAGATCCCGCGGCAAGGCACCTAAATTCTAAACAATTACCCCCTTGATAAAAGTGGCGGCAAGGAAAGCGGTAAGTACTACGGTAGGTCGTCAATACGCGGGAATGATTCCAGGGGATGCGATGCACGGATCTGTGTGTCCAGTGTTACACAGACCACGTGGCATCAACGTGGTAGCTCACAATGATTATGGTTGACCACTGTCATGCGAAGTGGGAGGGGGGGCTCGCTGGAGTCATTGAAGCAAGCGCCACACACAGTTGAGCAACTGGAGATAGCAGCGTGTCTTCGTTAACAACCACACCCAAGACACGCATGTTAAGCATGCCCAGGTTACACAAGCTGCACCCAACCCAATGCTTGCATTGGGTTGGGTGTGCAGCCTGCACAGTGGTGCTGCTTGCTTGGCGCCCACCACCAAGTGTGGATGGCGTTACCGTGGGCTACTTGTAGCTTGAACTTTTGTGGGCCTTGAGCCTTGTTTCTCTAAGTCCCACTGGAGCTTTGGAACCGTACGTGTGACCGCCAGAAGTGGATTGTAAAACTCTCATCATCATTGCATGTCCTGCCTTGATCAGATGAGCATGCGTGCAGTGTGGCAAGTAAAGGCGTAAGTAAAAGAGTAAAGGCGTTAGTAAATGACTTGGGCTGCACATGGCGCGCGGGCACACGTCTTACGAGCGTGCACATTGTGTCGCGTGCACACAGTGGCGCTCACTGTGGCGCATGGAGCAACCCTCCCATTTTGCCAATGCATCAGTCCCTAGCCCCAAGGCACTGCGCGTGGTCTTATCTCACGCGCCTTCACATTCCATTCCCCAGGTACTGTAGTTGGGGTTGGGGGGTTGGATGCAGCGGAAAAATGCAGGAAGAAATGCGGCGCGCCCGACTCTGCTCACCTTGATACCGCTCACACAGCCCATCCAAGCCGCTGCAAGCGCTATAAAAGGCAACAGCAGGCTGACCATGCTGCAAGGCTGCACGATGCGCCGAGCACCACACTGCTTGGAGAATTGTAATGTCACAACCCACCGTCAATGACGGGGATATTCGATGATAATCTTTGGAAAATGAGCAGCCAGCAGATTGGATCCGGGAGACAGCAGCCAACGGTAACGCTTTTGGCTATTCCGACTTTGTGTGGGCTTCCCACACAAAATGACATCAGCTTGTCGTTCTCGCAGGCAGCTGAACGCGGAAGCTGTCTTCAGCTGTATTTCGAAGCGCACAGCTGGCTGGCGCAATGGTGATGAACATCACGGTTCGCACGCTCAAGGGTTCTCAGTGCCTCGACATTGGTGACTTCGACATTGATGGCCTCAAGGCACGCCTGCATGCAGACTACGGGTTCATCCTGGACGTGCCGGCGCCGGAGCTGCAGAACCTGGTGCGAGGGAGCGATGTTGCGACACACGACATGGCATGGCATGGCATGCGTGTCTGCCTGCATGCCGACCATGCCTGCACTCCTGCAAACGACAGGTGTTTTGCGGACGCCGCCTGGACCACGGGTCTCTGAAGGCGGCAGGCGTGACGCCCGGCTCAACGGTGGTGGTGCTGGAGACTGCGCCCATGCCAAGCGCGGCGCCACAGCACAGCGTGCCGGTGCGGACCCCAGGCAGCCCTGCATGCGCCTGCGCACACGCCGAATGGCCCCATGGGCTGTCCCCGAGGGCGAGCGCGCAGGGCGGGGAGGCTGCACATGTTCTGGGAGAGAGCCCAGCCACGTGCATGCCCTCGCGCCATGCTCACTCACATGGTGCATGGGAAGTGCCCATGCCGCAGGTTGCCGCGCCCGGCAACCCCCCAGCTCCCTCCCACCTTCCACCACACTGCACACACCCCAACAGGCCCCCACCACCACCGAGATCCGTGCTGCGATCTTCAGCGAGGCTCGCAGCCGCGGCATCGAGCACAAGCTGCTGGATGAGGTGCCGAGCGCGGCGCACGCGGCGCTCGGCCTGCCGACCAACCTGCTCGACATGGACAACCTGGACATGGACAACCAGCTCATGGGGTTGATCGAGGCGCTCGAAGGTCGGCTGGGGCTGCTGAGGCAGGGCGCAGGAGGGGCGGCGCGCGGAGGCGCGGCGGCGGCGGGCGCAGGAGCAGGGGCAGGGGCAGCAGGCGAGCTCGGTGCCGCGCCAGCCGCGCCCGCGGAGCCCGAGCCCGACATCGTGCCGCCCGAGCCAGAGGCGGATCACATCAGCCAGATGACCGACATGGGGTTCTCTGACTCCATCGCACGCAAGGCGCTCCTGCTTCACCGCAACCGCGTGCCAGAGGCGGTCGAGTGGCTGCTCATGCACGCCGACGACGCCGACGCCGACACGCCCGTCACGCAGGAGCAGCTGCGCCGTGTGTACGGCCCGCCCGCCGCGCGCGGCGGCGCGACGGCGGGAGGGGCGGGCGGTGCAGCAGCCGCACTGGCTGGCATCGGAGGTGATGCCACGTCGAGCGCGGCGGCCGGCGCGGTCGCGAGCGCGCTGCGTGAGCTGCACATGTCGCTGATGCAGGCGGTGGGCATGGACGCGGATGGGGGGGAGGGCGGACTGGGGGGGCTGATGGGGGTCGGCGGGCCGGGGGGAGGTCTGCTGGCGGCCGGCGGGGCCGGTGCTGTGGGCGGTGTGGACCCGCTCGCCGAATTCCGGCGCCGCCTGCAGCAGCAGCTGGGTGTCGAGGGGCTGGGCGGCGACGAGGCGGACGCGCCGGCGGCGCTGTCCGACCTGTTCCCGCTCGAGGCTCTGATGAGCCTGCAAGCTGCGGCAGGGGACGGCGCCGACATGGACGACGACGACATGGGCGACGATGACCTGGACGAGGATGAGGATGATGAGGATGACGACGACGATGGTGGCGCCGCGCCGCACGTGCCGCAGTTCTGAGTCGTGGCGGCATGGGAAGAGGGATGGGGGGAGGGGGACGCGGACGCGGGTTTTCGCGTGGCGTGGGCGACCGCCTGCAGGCCTGTTGCTGCCGCATGTACACATACACACAGAGAGATGCGGTGGTCGGTTGGTAGGTAGTGTCATCAGAGTTGTGTACAAAACGCATCGGAACCCACTCGTCTCCCACACGCGTTGGAGGTTGGGGGTTGGGGGTTGGGGGTGTTGGGGGATGGGGGTGTTGGGGTTGGGGGTAGGGGTTGTTGGTCGGGGGGTTGGGGGTTTGGGGTTGGGGGGGGTTGGGGGTTGGGGGGTTTGGGGGTGGGGGGGTTGGGTTTGGTGATTGAGTGTTGGGGGTTGGGGGGTCGGGGATTGGGGATTGGGGGTTGGGGGGTTGGGAGTTGGGGTCGGGGGTCGGGGGGTTGGGGGTTTGGGGTTGGGGTTGGATCCGGCGTGGAGGAGGGGGGGTTTGGGGGTTGGGGGTCGGGGGGGTTGGGGATGGGGGTTGGGAAAGCAGGGGGGCGGGGGCGCAGCCCCGTGGGAAATTGGAGAATTTTTTTTGGGGGGTGGGGGAGGGGTTTGGGGTTTGGGGGTTGGGGTCGGGGGGAGGGGGTTGGGGGGGGAGGGGGTTGGGGGTTGGGCGGTTGGGGTTGGGGGCCAGGGGTTGGACGGTTGGGAGTTGGGGGGCCAGAGGTTGGGGTTGTGGGTTGGGGGTTGGGGTTGGGGGTTTGGGGGTTGGATTCGGCGTGGAGGAGGGGGGGGGTGATAAGTGCGGCTGCGGCTACTGGGGCGAGGACAGACACTGCCGAGCCCCGTCGAACACTGGCGCCTCCTCCCTTCCTCCCTGCCTCCCTTGCTCTCACCCTGCGCGGCTTGAATTCAGGACCTTCTCTCTCCTTTACTGCAGGCGGCCGGCCGGCTGCGGCTGCTGGGGCGAGGCTAGACGCTGCACCTGGCAGCGCCATCAGAGGTGACCGCCAAGATCCAGATTTGCGCGACCGGGCTCGGAGAGCAGCTGGAGCACGCGCTGGGTCGTCAGCTGGCAATCGACTCTGAAGAAGAGGGGCAGGCGGGGGCTGGGCATATGCGGTCGGCTTCCCCAACTGAACTTGGTTTCGCCTCGACCGCTGGGCTTCTCCGAGCTGTGTTTGTTTCGCAAAACTGACGTTGCATGTTGGTTGTCTTTTCAAGTTGTAATGCCAGTTGGTGCGAGTTGGTGACTGTTGTCTGCTACCAGGGGTTGGCATGACTTCATGTCGTGGCAGTACTGTGTGAGCGAGTACTGTGTAAGCGACTGCAGTAGCTGGCCAGCAGTGTGCCAACATCTGGCTGCCCTTACCGTGAGTCTGCATCTGCATCTCTGCCACTTGGTGCGCCTGTGCCGCTGCACTGCTGCTGCGGCGGGTGTGCGGACTGTGTTTTCTGCCTCACACATGTCGCTGTGAGCTGGGCAGGGTGGGGCCCGTAACCGTAACTCCCGTAACTCAACCCCGGCCGTAACTGTTACGGGAGAGTCGTGCCCAGAACCCAGTAACTCGACCCGTAACCCAGAAAAGTGTGAAACGCCTGCTGAAAGTGCGAATCGGCGCCCTCCAGGCCCCCGCAGCGCCCGAAGATGGCCACAGCGTGCCTGCATCAGGCCGATTCGGCCTCTGGAAGGACCAGGGAGGGTCAAGGGAGGAGATAAGGTTTTTTTCTTCAGCCCCCACACCTACGGTCGACCAGCCGTCGCGTTGACTGGCACTCACAGACGATCGAGTTACTGGGGTTACGGGGCGTTACTGGAGGTTGCTGGGAAGGGGGGCCTGAATTACTGGTTACGGGAATGGGGGTGTGGAGTTACGGGCCCCACCCTGTTGACAACAGAGCAGCACCGGAACCAATGTAGTACTCTGGGTCAATAGACGCGGTACTGTGTGTGACAGATAGCGATAAGTGGTCTGGGCACCGTGAGGTGCTGCCTGTGTATGAACTACTACACTTGTGTGGCGTGTCAGGATGTGACAACGGGCCCCGTCGTCATGTTGCAGCCATGGTGCAGTCATGCAGGCGGCACCCCGGTGGCAAGAAGGCAGCGGGGCGGCCGGGAAGCCAGACAGCACGGGGCGGTCAACAGCCACCGGAGTCAATTGGGTCACAACACAGGCGCCTTTACAGCCGCAATGCGAGAAAGCAGGACTGACTGGTACAGACAAAAAATACTCCTACACACAAATCAACGAACAGGCAGAAAACAAGCAAACGCGCAACACGAATGCACAAAACAGACTCACAGGAGGGGCACCGCTCCTAAACTACACGGGATGTGCACATCAGCAGTGACGCCGGGCAAGGGGGCGGGGTATGTGTGCGTGTGTGTGTGTGGTGGTGGGTGGGTGTGCTTGAAGCGCGGGCAGATGGGCACGCCGGCAGCATGCCGGCAGCACAGCGCGGCACAGCGCGGCACAGCGCGGCATCGCGCGGCATCGCGCGGCATCGCGCGGCATCGCGCGGCATCGCGCGGCATCGCGCGGCATCGCGCGGCATCGCGCGGCATCGCGCGGCATCGCGCGGCATCGCGCGGCATCGCGCGGCATCGCGCGGCACGGCACGGCACGGCACGGCACGGCACGGCACGGCACGGCACGGCACGGCACGGCACGGCACGGCACGGCACGGCGCGGCACGGCACGGCACGGCACGGCACGGCACGGCACGGCACGGCACGGCACGGCACGGCACGGCACGGCACGGCACGGCACGGCACGGCACGGCACGGCACGGCACGGCACGGCACGGCACGGCACGGCACGGCACGGCACGGCACGGCACGGCACGGCACGGCACGGCACGGCACGGCACGGCACGGCACGGCACGGCACGGCACGGCACGGCACGGCACGGCACGGCACGGCACGGCACGGCACGGCACGGCACGGCACGGCACGGCACGGCACGGCACGGCACGGCACGGCACGGCACGGCACGGCACGGCACCGACATCATGAGGCTGAGCGACGGCAGGTCGTAGTACATTGCAATCTCCACATACTCACGCTCCAGGTTGCTCCAGAAGTGCCCACGTGGTGCTCCATTCCAGTCATAGCTGTGCACGAGAACAACGGCTGGGGAGTTGGGGTACTCAAGCAGCTTGGATGAAGAGGAGGCGACGGCGGCGGCGGCGGAGCGGATCGCTGCAGCTGCCGAGGACGGCACCAGCCTGCCCGTCCGCCTGGCTACGGATGTCGTGCGCTTCCTCTACGGCGGCACCGGCCGGCGGGAGCCGGCTGATGGTGGCGTCGTGTCCGCGTCGCTCCTCAACGCCAAGCCTGCCGTCGGGGGCATCGGCGTGGAGCCACGCGGGGGCGGTGTGCTGCGTGTGCTCTTCACCGTGGCGTCTGACGCCGTGGCCGACACTGTCGTGCGCTGGCGCCACGAGCTGCGCCGCTGCGTGGACTCGACTGCAGTCTTCGACGTCCTCAGTGACCGCGAGGAGGCGCAGCACCAGGCGCTGTGGCCCGCTTTCCTCGCCGCCAAGGTTGCGGGGAAGCGGGCGCAGTTCCACCGCGCGCGCCTCGTCGTTGACGGCGAGCGGGTGCCTGCACCTGCTTGCTAGATGGCATTCCCTCTGGGGGTGTTTTTGGCGGGTGTGCTACTAGCCCCGCTTCCGGTGGTCTGGGGGAGGGCTTTTTGGTCCCTTCATGGTTTTATACCTTGGGTCCGCCCTCTGGCCATTTGAGGGGCTGGGTGTGCAGCCTGCACAGTGGTGCTGCTTGCTTGGCGCCCGCCACCAAGTGTGGATGGCGTTACCGTGGGCTACTTGTAGCTTGACCTTTTGTGGGCCTTGAGCCTTGTTTCTCTAAGTCCCACTGGAGCTTTGGAACCGTACGTGTGACCGCCAGAAGTGGATTGTAAAACTCTCATCATCATTGCACAGCAGGCGCTCAAATGCGCGCCTGTGGTTTTGGGGGTGTGTGTGTGGTGTGGTGCTGGTTGGCCACCCTCAATTCGAAAGACATCCCAGTGCACGGGTCAGACCTCATAGACGGCCGCCGGCGCACTCGTCGCCCGCGCGGCCACCACCACAGAATCACCGGTGAGCAGCGGCTCCCCCGGCTCAGATTCCCCTCCACGCCACCGCGCGTGCGTGGATGCGACACAGACACAGCTTTCGGCGCTCCATGGGGCGCGGGGGGCAGCCACATACGCGGAGGCTGCGCAACACCTGCATGGCGACGCCAACAACCACATCTCGGCCTCGGCCGACACCACAGACGCCCTCCGCGCCCTCAGCGCGGGGCAGGCAGACATCAGACGCCTGGTAGGGGGGCTGCTGGACAGGGAGGCGAGGGCGCGCGCCCAGCCACAGAATGCGCCGACGCAGGTGGGCGCGCCACAGGTTGCCGACGCCGGCCACAGCGGTGCCCTTGCGGGGGTGCTCGCTGTGGTGCAGGCGCAGGCGCAACAGATTGCGTCCCTGGTGGATGTGGTGAGCCTCCTGGTGAGCCGCGTCCCTGGGGCGCCCATGCAGATGCCGCATGCAGAGCCCGCCTGCGCGCGGGCCGGCCATGCGGCCCACAGTGCGGCGCCCCGCGCTGCGCCTGCTGCCGAGGCTGCTCAGCCTGCCCGGCCCGCTGCTGCTGCCGCCCCTGTGGCGTCGGCGGGGGGGGCGACGGAGCGGCCTGCGTCGGGCGCCACGCGTGCCGCATCTGCGCGCGGCCCCTCCCGCCGGGGGGGGCTGCCTGCGCGTGTGGGCGACACGTCGCTGCGCCGCAGCTTCGTGCTGTCCATCCCGGTGGCACGCGGCGCCAACTGGTTCCTCTCGGGCGGTGGCAGGCGGATGGATGAAGAGGAGGCGACGGCGGCGGCGGCGGAGCGGATCGCTGCAGCTGCCGAGGACGGCACCAGCCTGCCCGTCCGCCTGGCTACGGATGTCGTGCGCTTTCTCTACGGCGGCACCGGCCGGCGGGAGCCGGCTGATGGTGGCGTCGTGTCCGCGTCGCTCCTCAACGCCAAGCCTGCCGTCGGGGGCATCGGCGTGGAGCCACGCGGGGGCGGTGTGCTGCGTGTGCTCTTCACCGTGGCGTCTGACGCCGTGGCCGACACTGTCGTGCGCTGGCGCCACGAGCTGCGCCGCTGCGTGGACTCGACTGCAGTCTTCGACGTCCTCAGTGACCGCGAGGAGGCGCAGCACCAGGCGCTGTGGCCCGCTTTCCTCGCCGCCAAGGTTGCGGGGAAGCGGGCGCAGTTCCACCGCGCGCGCCTCGTCGTTGACGGCGAGCGGGTGCCTGCACCTGCTTGCTAGATGGCATTCCTCTGGGGGTGTTTTTGAAGGGGAGGTGGCGCCACACGCGTGCGGTGGCGGGTGCGGTGTGGTCGCTGAGTAGAGTGCTGCGGCGGGTGTGCTACTAGCCCCGCTTCCGGTGGTCTGGGGGAGGGCTTTTTTGGTCCCTTCATGGTTTTATACCTTGGGTCCGCCCTCTGGCCATTTGAGGGGCTGGGTGTGCAGCCTGCACAGTGGTGCTGCTTGCTTGGCGCCCGCCACCAAGTGTGGATGGCGTTACCGTGGGCTACTTTTGATGATGAGAGTTTTACAATCCACTTCTGGCGGTCACACGTACGGTTCCAAAGCTCCAGTGGGACTTAGAGAAACAAGGCTCAAGGCCCACAAAAGGTCAAGCTACAAGTAGCCCACGGTAACGCCATCCACACTTGGTGGCGGGCGCCAAGCAAGCAGCACCACTGTGCAGGCTGCACACCCAGCCCCTCAAATGGCCAGAGGGCGGACCCAAGGTATAAAACCATGAAGGGACCAAACAGCCCTCCCCCAGACCACTGGAAGCGGGGCTAGTAGCACACCCGCCGCAGCACTCTACTCAGCGACCACACCGCACCCGCCACTTGTAGCTTGACCTTTTGTGGGCCTTGAGCCTTGTTTCTCTAAGTCCCACTGGAGCTTTGGAACCGTACGTGTGACCGCCAGAAGTGGATTGTAAAACTCTCGTCATCATCATAGAAAGTGCTGCGGTTGACTAGCTTGCAGTGCTAGCACAGGCATTTCCAGTGCACGCAGCTCACGCTCATGCAACATTTTGATGGGCCTGGGGCCCAGGAGCAGCCGGCGCTGTTGCTTGAAGGCGTGAGTTTGACTGATGAAATTCCATTGTTTAGAATCCAGGGCCCCTTACGGAATCTCTACTAGAAACTCGCGCGAGTGTGGAGTGCAACATTTGGAACTCCGGGTCGTGCGGCTTCACTCCGCGTCGCGCGGCTTCACCCGCACGCAACAGGGGTGATGCTGCGGGGCCGTCGGATTCGCAATCTACTTTCGATCGTTCAGCTTGGGCTGCCCTGCACGGCGCCATCAGCATGGGTGGTGCATGGGCATGGGCCTCATGTGGTGCATGCGCATGCATGGGGAGCACCTGCGCGCGAGTCGCACAGCCACACCCAGCAGGTGGTGGTGGCAGGAGCAGGACCTGCAGGCATGGTGTTGGGCCTGGAGCTAGCAAAGTACGGTGAGGCTGCTGCCGCTTGCTGCCGCTGCTGCCGCTGCTGCCGCCGCTGCTGCCGCTGCTGCTGCCGCCGCTGCTGCCGCTGCTGCTGCCGCCGCTGCTGCCGCTGCTGCTGCCGCTGCCGCTGCCGCTGCTGCCGCTGCTGCCGCTGCTGCCGCTGCGTGCCGTGAGCAGCATGCAGAAACAGCAGCGCCAGTGCCCCCGTGCCCCCGCCCGCACGCTCACATCACTCACGCCCGCCTGCTTGCGCTTGCCCGTGCCCCAGGTGTTCCATGCGTGATCCTGGAGAAGGCCGAGGCGCTGACGCAGCACCCGCAGGCGCACTTCATCAACAACCGGACCATGGAGGTGAGCGATGGCTCCGCACAGGGCAACTGCCTAGTTACAGCAACCGTAGCCACGCTGTGCCTTTGCGCCCATTTAAGTCCGAAAACGCCCCGCAAAGGCAGCGCACAGACGAAATTAAGCCAAAAAACGCGTCGCAGGTAGGTAAGGTAAAAAATGCGCCGAAGTTCCTCCTGGCGTAAACAATCTAAATAAATAGGCCTTTAACGGACCCCCGCAAAGGCACAGCGTGGCTACGATATACTAGTACTGCTTGTTAGTCCAGATTGGCAAGCCAGATGGATCCCAGGCGGTGGAGGCAAAGGGGGCCGCACGGTAGGGTGGGGTGGCGTGGGATCTGGTGTGCGCTTGCACCAACAGCACAGCGGTGGGGTTCATTTGTGTACAGTCTGTCGCCAAGGAAGAAAACACATCTCTATGGATGCAGCCGTGTTCACAGGCATGCACTGACACACGCCGCTCGGCTGCTGCCCACACCGCGTGTCGCACCCGCAGGTATTCCGCCACTTGGACGGCCTTGCCGATGAGGTTGCATCGTTGAGCCCACCGCTGGAGGAGTGGCGCAGGTGTGGGCGTGCATGTGTGTGTGTGTGTTTGTGCGTGCGTATGCATGTGTGTGTGTGGGGGGGGGGGCGTGCCCACTGCTGGAGGAGTGTCGCAGGTGGGTGGTGTGTGTGTGTGTGTGTGTGTGTGTGTGTGTGTGTGTTGATTTGTGGGCATGTGCGTGTGGGGAGCGTACCCATCGCTGGAGGAGTGGCGGAGGTGTGTGTGTGTGCGTGTGTGTGTGGGGAGGGGTTGCCCACTGCTGGAGAAGTGACACAGGTGTATGCATGCGTGCGTGCGTGCGTGCGTGCGTGCGTGCGTGCGTGCGTGTGTGCGTGTGTGTGTGTGTGTGTATGTGTTGATTTGTGGGCATGTGTGGGCATGTGTGTGTGTGGGGGGGGGGGGGCGTGCCCACCGCTGGAGGAGTGGCGCAGGTGTGTGCGTGTGTGTGTGTGGGGGGGGGGGGGTCCACTGCTGGAGAAGTGACGCAGGTGTATGCATGCATGCGTGCGTGCGTGCGTGCGTGCGTGCGTGTGTGTGTGTGTGTGTGCGTGTGTGTGTGTGTGTGTGTGTGTATGTGTTGATTTGTGGGCATGTGTGGGCATGTGTGTGTGTGGGGGGGGGGGGCGTGCCCACCGCTGGAGGAGTGGCGCAGGTGTGTGCGTGCGTGTGTGTGTGTGTGTGGGGGGGTCCACTACTGGAGAAGTGACGCAGGTGTATGCATGCGTGCGCGTGTGTGTGTGTGTGTGTGTGTTGATTTGTGGGCATTTGTGTGTGGGGGGAGGCCCACCGCTGGAGGAGTGGCGGAGGTGTGTGTGTGTGTGTGTGTGCATGCGTGTGTGCGTGCGTGCGTGCGTGTGTGTGTGTGTGTGTGTGTCTACCAGTTCATCTGGTCCGGCCGCGCCCCCGACAGTAAACGACCGCACGAACACGGAGTTGGCGCCCTCCTGTCCCCCGACACCGCCAAGCTCTTGCGTGCCGCCGATGCCGGCTTTGCCGCCATCAACGAGCGCATCATGGTCTTGCGGTTTCAACCCAACGGCACCCTCCCCATGACCGTCGTCATCGCTTACGCCCTTACGACCCCGACACGCGACTGAGGTACGCAGCGGCTGCCACAGACGCCCTCGCCATCCCCCCTCCCGCACCCCTTCCCCTCACCCTCGACCAACAACTGGCCCACTTCATCGTATCCATTCACGCCGCGGCCAGCGAGGTCCTAGGCCCCCGCCCACCCGAGGTCCCCATCGACTTCACCCTCTCTGACCGTTCGCTCGAGATCGCCAGAAACCTGCAAGCTGCCCGCGCTGAGGGCGCCCCCCGGGAGCAGTCCAAGCACCTGGAGTCCGACCTCAAATCCTCCATCCGTGACGACTCCGACTCCCACTGGAGCGCCGCCGCCAAGCACGTGCAGAACGATTTCGACACAACAAACCCCACACCGCCCACCGCACACTGTCCCGCCTCGTCGACCGCCCCCACGCCGCCTCCGCCCCCGCCGTCCGCTCTGGCGACCACTTGTGCTTCGGCGTTCAAGCCGTGGCCGACGCATTTGGAGAACACTTCAAACAACTCCACGACCTCACCTCAACCGTATGCCTTGCCACGCTGGACTCACACCTGGCCCATGCCCCCTCCCCTCCTCCCCCGCCGTTGATGCCTCCACCTCACGGGGCGAGGTGGAGACCGCGATCAAAACCCTCAAAAACTCCGCCCCCGGTTACGACAACATCACCGCCCCGCTCATCAAGCACGGCGGCGACATTGTCACCGGAGCCCTCCACCGTCTCATCATCTCGTGTTGGAACACCAGAACCACCCTACCGCGTGGAAGCAGGCGGACATCTGCCCCCTCTACAAGGGCGCATCATCCGGCCCGACCACAGCCGTCAAATCCTACCGCGGCATCTCCCTCCTTCCCGTCCCGGGCAAAGTCTACACCCACGTCCTCCTCACCCGCCTCGGACGACACCTGGATGACTACCTCTCCACCTACCAATTCGGCTTCCGGCCCGGCCGAGGCACCACCGCCCCCATCTTTACCCTACGCCGCCTCCAAGAGGAGTCTCACCGCGCCCAAGCCCCTCTTCACGTGGCTTACGTCGACCTCTCCAAGGCTTTTGACCGAGTCAACCACACCGCCCTCTGGCACACCCTCCTCCGTCGAGGCGTACACCCCGACCTCCTCTCCCGCCTCGAGAGCCTCTACTCTGGTGCCACCGCCAGAGTCCGTGTAGGCGGCGCCTACTCTGCCTCCTTTCCCCTCGAAGCTGGAGTCAAGCAAGGCTGCCCCCTCTCCCCCCTCCTCTTCAACATCTTCATCGACACCGTCATCCGATCCCTGATAGCCCAGCTCCCCAACGCAGGCATCCAAATCGGCTACGTGGTGAACGGCACTCTCCACACACCCCTCCCACGCCACGGTTTCGACTCTACCCTACTCCCCCTCCTCCTCTACGCGGACGACATAGCTCTGATGGCACTCGACATCGATGCCCTCAAAGACATGCTCGCCCGCCTCGACCAGATCTGCTCCGACCTCGCACTCGAGATCAACTACGCCAAGACCGTGCACCAAACCCTGGGTCACCCGTCTGCCCACACCGACACCCCAGCACCGATCTCCATCCCTTCCACTTCCTCCTCTAACCCCCACCTCGTCCACCCCACAGACAAGTTCAAATACCTCGGCAGTATTTATTCCACACCCGCAGCCCCCTCCCCCTCCGATGCACACCCTGTCTCCCACTCAGACGCCGGGATACTCGATGCCGAGATCTCACGCCGCATTGGCTCTGCCTGGTTTGCCTACAAACGCCTTACCCTACGGTTCTGGGACGCCCCCCCTGAAGTCATCTCTGACTCTTCTAAGATCCGTCTGTACAATGCCTATGTTGTTTCCGCACTCCTTTATGGATGCCAAGCATGGACACTGAACAAAGCCCACATCCACCGCCTCATGCCGAGATCTCACGCCGCATTGGCTCTGCCTGGTTTGCCTACAAACGCTTTACCCTACGGTTCTGGGACGCCCCCCCTGAAGTCATCTCTGACCCTACTAAGATCCGTCTGTACAATGCCTATGTTGTTTCCGCACTCCTTTATGGATGCCAAGCATGGACACTGAACAAAGCCCACATCCACCGCCTCGAGGTTACTCACAACCGATTCCTACGCCGCCTTAAGCGGATCCCCCACAACCTTTCCCCTTCCTCCCCTCACACCTCCACCATCGAGATGCACGCCAAGGACCCACCCACAGCGCCCATCATCGACACCATCAACAAACACCGAGCTGCGTTCATCGGTCCCCTCATCCGCCACCTCCCCCCTTCTCCATCTCCTCAGCCCCTCCACCCTCCCCACCCCAGCCCCGCCATCTTCCCCTCCCCTCCCCCTCCCCAGCCCCTTCACCCTCCACACCCCATCTTCCCAGCCACCGCCGCACTTTTCATGTGCCGTCGACCGGACGCGGATGGCCTCCACGCGGGAGGGGCCATCACGTCGTACCGGCAAAATGCAGGTGACATGTTCACATCCCAACGGTTTCGAGACGCCGTCAAGAATCGCTTTGACCAGTTCAAACGAGAGCGAGCCAAGTACGCCGCGTACCCAGAGCTCACGCGCATCCTCGACAACCGAGTCCCACCCGGATGGCTCACCCTAGCGAGATTTCCACAGCTGTGGGAGTCCATATGCGGCGATCTGATTAAGGCGGGATAGAGGTTGCGACCACCACACTTCCTCAGACAGAGTGAGAGTGATCACAGTCGGTTTAGTCAGCGTACAACACAGCGTACTTAGATGCAGTGCCTCAGAGGCAGCCCCCCCGCAGCAGAGTGGCATTATATCTCCTCAAAGCGACGAGTGGTCTCCCGCTATTGACAGACGCCCTTTCGCCGACCTCTGGAACGATATCGCCGTTATCTTTGTAACGATATGGAATGGAATGGAATGTGTGTGTGTGTGTGTGCTGGGGGCGTGTGTGCGTGGGGGCGTGTGTGTGTGTGCTGGAGGAGTGGCGCAGGTGTGATACACATTGGTGCGCACACATCGTGTGTGTTGTGTGTGTGTGTGCGCTGGCAGGACCGACGCACAGCACACCCTGTCACTTGTCCCGCACGGTGCGCATGTGAACCCCGACTATGTGTGTGTGTGTGTGTGTGTGCTGAGGCGTGCACGTGAACGGGCAGAGGGCACGTTGATAGGATGCGGGTGGGGGTGGACATGAGCCCAATTAGCCCAAGCAAACTCATCACACACTGCCTGGCTGTGTGCCCGATACCACTACCCCTGTGCCCGCCGCCTGCATACACGCCCGCCCTCACCCCAAGAAACGCCCAACAGGTTTGTGTACTGCCGGAGCATGGCCAGAGGTATCCTCGGGGAGGCTGACACACACACCTCGTAAACCAAAATCTAGGTCTGGCCCTAGCAAGTTCCCCACACACACATCACGCGCACACACCTACACCCTAAACCCTTGAACCCTAAACCCAACAGGTTTGTGTACTGCCGGAGCATGGCCGGAGGCATCCTCGGAGAGGTGGACCACTTCCAGGGGCAGGTGCGGGTGTGTAGGGGACGCGGGGAGGCATGGCGCACGTGTGTGTGTGTGTGTGTGTGTGTGTGCAGGGGACGCGGCGGCGTGGAGGGGGGGGGCTGTGTGGGCGTTGTGGATGCGTGGGCCGTTGTGGAGGGCGAGCAACACAAGGAACAGAAGAAGCAGAGGAGCAACATCAGCGAGCAACACGTGAGCTGTATGAATTTCCGGCCACGCCTTGGCATTTCCCTCCACGGTGGGGTCTCTTTTGGGGCGGTTGGCGATGCACCTGCCTTTCGTTTCTATTGCTCCACATGCGCTCACCTACTTCAAGAAGCGTTTGCTGCTGCTGCGGTAGGGGACCTGGGGGTGAGCCCATGCTCTTGACAGAGTTGGGGTTCCCTACCACCAACGGCCACCCATCTCATTGAGGTGCTCGGGCCATACGCGCCGAGCACGGTCTTATACGCCTTTAGAGTTGTCCCTGACTGCAACATCCATTATCATCATCATGAACTGTGCCCCTTCAGGACACGCCCGGCAACCCGCTGATGTCGCCAGAACCGGTGTCGCACCTGCCTCAGGTGGGCTGCCTTTGTTCGTAACCACCCAGCCACCTCATGCATGGTCAGCACCCACCACCACCCACAACCGCCCAGCCATCTGCATGGTCAGCATCAGAGCCAAGTGTCGCACCTGCCTCAGGTGGGCTGCCTTTGTTCGCAACCACCCAGCCACAACCTGCATGGTCAGCACCCACAACCACCTGCAACCACCCAGCCATCTGCATGGTCAGCACCCACAACCACCCGCAACCACCCAGCCATTTGCATGGTCAGCACCCACAACCACCCGCAACCACCCAGCCATCTGCATGGTCAGCATCAGAGCCAAGTGTTGCACCTGTCTCAGGTGGGCTGCCCCGCATGCACAGCCACCTACAGCAACTCACAACCATCTAGCCAGTTGCACGGTCAGCTCCAGCGCACACACACTTGTGCACGCATGCGTGTACGCACGCACACACACACACACACACACACACACAAACACACACACATGCACACTCACACACACACACACACACCTGCCACAGAGCCGGCTGCTGCCGCTGCTGCTTCGACGCGTGAAGGAGCAGCCGCTGATCACGCTTCTCATGGGGCACACGGTCACTGGGTGAGGCAGCTGCCGCAGGCTATATGATTTAGGATTTTAACCCAAATCCCTAAACAGGGGTTGTACAACTGTCAACCATAAACACTAGCATACACAGTATGCAGGTACGCACACACACACGCACACAGACACAGACACATGCATTCCTTAAAAGCTGGTGACACACACACACACAAAGAGAGAGAGAGAGAGAGAGACATTTGTTACAGTTCGTACCGCACGGGCAACCTGGATTACGGCTCATGTCTGTGCTTACTAAAGCAAACACACCGGCAATCGTTTCAGAATTAAAAAAAAATCATGGATCTCCCCCAGGGACTTGTTTGGGTCTAAACTAGCCGGCGGGAGCGGTACTCTAGACGGCAGGCAACCGGCTGGTGGCTATCGTCCTTCACAGGGCGGTGGCACTAGGACTAGTGTTGTCTTAGCTGGAATGCCATGTAACTGTAACTGTAACTGTATGGATCTAAAGTTTGTTTGCTGTGATTGGCCAGCCATATGCGCTAACTAGTACGAAAGGGCGTCCATGGGCTTGGGGAATTTTCTTCATTGGTTCTTGTATCACACACACACACACACATGGTTAAATACGCCATCAAAGTAGTCCGAAGGACTGTAAAACCTACCTCTCCCCCCCCA
>VFSX01000024.1:820000-883525 GCA_016618255.1 Chlamydomonas sp. UWO 241
TGTTGAACACCATGCAGGTCGCGGCCAGCTTCCGGTCCAGTGACTTTCTTTTCATGATTTTCAATTGATTCTCTGGAGCCATTTGACTGAAAATCCGGCTCCATGGCTCCCAACTCTGGCGCCAAACGCCGACAAGGAAATCACTGTTCCGGTCCGGCCGCGTGTTTCTCGACGCCAACGCAGCTTCCCCAAATCGAATGTTACAATGACCCAGGGCAGACCGATTGTGCAAGTGCCTGCCTTGGTCTATTCTTGATCACACAGCCCGTTCTCTCAAACCGCACACGCACCTATAGGTCGCGTCGAGCTTCCGGTTCGGATATGTGTTTCTGCTTAAAGACGCTGTACGCTAGTTCCCCCACTGAATAGTACGACCCAGGGCAGACCGACTGTCCCAGCACTGCTTCATTCTACCTTGGTCATTCTCAATCATATTCAAAACCCCACACGCACATGCAGGTCGCATCCAGCTTCCGGTCCGGTCGTGTGTTTCTGCTGAGAGATGCTGCGCGCCGTTACCCCCACTGAATTGTACGACCCAGGGCAGACCGACTGTCCCAGCGCTGCCTCATTCTAGCCTTAGGCATTCTCAATACTATTCAACCCCACACGCACCTATAGGTCGCGTCCAGCTTCCGGTCCGGTCGTGTGTTTCTGCTAGGAGACGCCGCGCACCGCTTCCCCCCGGCTGGCGGCTTTGGAATGAACACGGGCGTTCAGGATGCACACAACCTTGGGTGGAAGCTGGCGACCGTGCTGCACGGGCGTGCGGGTGCGTGGCGAGGGAGGCGGGGAGAGGGGGGGAGAGGGTAGAGAGGGGGGAGAGGGAGGAGAGGGAGGAGAGGGAGGAGAGGGAGGAGAGGGAGGAGAGGGAGGAGAGGGAGGAGAGGGAGATGGAGGAGATGGAGGAGATGGAGGAGATGGAAGAGATGGAGGAGATGGAGGAGTGGGGAGGGGGGAGGTGGGGCAGGGGGGGAGGGAAGAGGGGGAGAGGAGGAGGAGGGGAGCGGAGGCGGAGAGGAGGAGGGGGGGATGCGAGGAGGAGAGTGGAGCATGATAACAGGCATGTAGGATGCGCACGACCTTGGGTGGAAGTTGGCCGACCGTGCTGCACGGGTGCACGTGGGGGGGGGAGGAGAGATGGAGATGTGGCAGGGGGGGGGGTGAGGAGGAGGAGATGTGCATGGGGGGGGGGGGGAGAGAGGGAGAAATGTGGCAGGGGGGGGGGGGGGGGCTTAGAGCCACCACCCACTGTGCCTCGGCTCGCCTGCGTGTACGACACCGCCCCTCACACACACAAGTGCTGCACACGCACACGCGGACGCAATCCCCACACACGCAGGCGAGGGCCTGCTTGAGTTCTATGACGCATCGCAGTGCTACCAATTGGCACACACTCACACACACACACACGCACATGCATGCACACACGCACACACACACACACACACACACACACATACACCACGCACATCACACACGCACACACACGCACGCGCGCAAGCGAGGACCTTCTCGACTCGTACGAGGCTGAGCGCAAGCCGATCGCCGAGGCCAACACGCGACTCAGCGCCACCAACTCACTCACACACACACACGCACACGCACACGCACACGCACACGCACACGCACAAGCACACACACACACACGCACACGCGCAGGCGAGGGCCTTCTCGACTCGTACGAGGCCGAGCGCAAGCCGATCGCCGAGGCCAACACGCGACTCAGCGTCGCAAACTACGACGCGGCGCTCGCAGTGCCGCGCGCCCTCGGGCTCGACCCGCGCGCGGCGGCGCTGGCGGCGTCCGCTGTGGCTGCCGTACCCCTGCCGCGTGCAATGGGAAGGTGGGGCCCTCCACTCCCGCGCTCGCCCTCATTTCGAATCCCCTCAACCTCCTCTACTCGAATTCCCGCCGACTGAATGCTCGACCCGCGCGCGGCGGCGCTGGCGGCGTCTGCCGTGGCTGCCGTGCACCTGCCGCATGCAATGGGAAGGTGGGGCCCTCCACTCCCGCGCTCGCCCTCATTTCGAATCCCTTCCAACCCCCTCTAATCGAATTCCCGCCGACTGAATGCTCGACCCGCGCGCGGCAGCGCTGGCGGCGTCTGCCGTGGCTGCTGTGCCCCTGCCGCATGCAATGGGAAGTTGGGGCCCTCCACTCCCGCGCTCGCCCTCATTTCGAATCCCCTCAACCCCCTCTACTCGAATTCCCGCCGACTGAATGCTCGACCCGCGCGCGGCGGCGCTGGCGGCGTCTGCCGTGGCTGCTGTGCCCCTGCCGCATGCAATGGGAAGTTGGGGCCCTCCACTCCCGCGCTCGCCCTCATTTCGAATCCCCTCAACCCCCTCAAATCGAATTCCCGCCGACTGAATGCTCGACCCGCGCGCGGCGGTGCTAGCAGTGCCCTCCGCGGCAGCCGTGCCCCTGCCGCGTGCAATGGGAAGGTGGGACACTCCACACCCTCCGATCGACTTCAGTTGCCCCCCCCCCCGACTGAATGCACGACCCGTTGCAGCTGGGACCCTCAACCCGCGCCACCACCTCTGATTGCATCCCCCCCTAATTTAACAACCCATCGCAGCTGGGTCAACCCATCTGTGTCCACCCACGTCAACCTCGAACCTGCGCACCCCAATCTCATTGGAATCCCCAGTAACCCATCACCCGCCCACCTTCAGGGCGACACCCTCTGATCGAATCCCCAATGAATCCCCCGTCACCTGCGCATACCACTCCCATTGAATCCCCGACGCATTCCCAATGAAGCCCCAATGAATTCCCCCCCTCCCTCCACTGCCCCCCGCCGCAGCTTCCTCCTGGAGGGCGCGCTCAGCATGGGGCGCGGCCTCGCGGCGGCGCGGCTGGGCGGCCCGCTCGGCGCATGGCGCAGCTCAGCGCTAGACGCGGTGTTTGCGTCGGGAGCGAGCCTGCGGCTGCAGTTCCCACGTGAGGACCTGGGGTTTGTGTACGTGTCGTCGGGCGCGGTGGCGGCGGAGGCGGGAGCAGCAGGAGTAGCGGGAGCAGCGGGAGCAGCACCAGGTGCTGCTGCTCCGGCAGCCGACACCCGAGGGGAGCCGTACGTCCCAAGCTCTGCACCAGGTAGGAGCCGGTGTGTGTGTGTGTGTGTGTGTGAGCTAGCTGCAGCACCACGGCACACCTCCTGCCGTGTGCGTAGCAGGAGCCTCTGCACGATAAGGGTGGGGGTCGCCAAAAACCAGTAGTCAGCCATCCCAGCCACATGCTCGGGCTCTTCGCGCCAAGCGCGAACACGCCTTAAGAGGTGTCCCTGACTAAAGCATGCATCATCAAGGGTGGCGTGCGGCGCGTGACGAGAGCTGACAAGTGTTTGCCCCCCCCCCTCCCTTCCCCCACCGCAGGCTGCCGCCTGCCTCACTGCTGGCTCGCCGACCGTGCGGAGCGCTTGCAGCTGGAGGCCCCTGGGTCTGGGTCGGCCGCCCTCGCATGGCGGCGGGAGCCGTACGCGACATCTCTACGGCTCTCCACGCTTGACCTCGCTGCATGCCACGGCGACTACGCTCACGGCGGCGGCGCACCCGCGTGGCTCCTGCTTGTTGACTGCACCCAGGGAGGCTGCGGCGACAGCGCGGGCCTGCAGCGGGTCGGGGCCGCGCTGGAGCTGGCTTCTGCTGCGAGTGGTGGTGGTGCTGCTGCTGCTGCTGCTGCTGCAGGTGCACCAGCGCTGCTGCGCGTGGTGGCGGTCATGGCGCAGGCGCCGTCGGTGGCGGCAAGTATCCGCGTCGCGCCAGAGCTAGACACCGGGTGCGGCGTGCCCGTGGCGCGGGTGGTGTATGACGCCGAGGGCACGTGGCACGGCGCGATGGGAGCGGCGGCGGGCACTGGGGCGTCGCTGCTCGTGCGACCTGATGGGCACGTGGCTTGGAGGTGGACGAAGGCGTCGGTCGCTGCGGGCGCGCTCGATGACGGGCATGGGGGCAAGTCACAGAGCCAGCTGGACGCGCCGTCGCCAGCGGCGGCCTTCAAGAACCAGCTGGCACAGGCGCTTGGGGCGGTGCTGTGCAGTGATTCCCCTGCGAGCCGTATACCGCTCCGGGCCGGATTCCCCATTGCCCAGAAAACCACCCCACACTAAGTAGGAGAGGGTGTGGAGCGGTGCGTGGGAAAGCTCTTGCCGAGACCAGCACAGCGGCATGCGTTGCATGAATACCCACTAATACTGTGTGTTGTGCCTGGTGTGAGCGGTCAAAGTTGCTGGAGCCGGCAAAAAACGAATTACTAAAAATCCTTCCCAGGGAGCACTGGTGCTGTGCCTTGGGTGACAGTGCCAGGAGGAGGCGCAGCGCGAAGCTGCTGAGGTGACCGCAGTAAAAAAAATTGTTGCCCCAAGCAGACGTGTGCCGTGCCACGCGTCCCTTCTTTAAAGCATTTGTTGTGTTGCATTATTTACTTGCACCCCCTCTGGAGGTGTGTTGAAGGGGAGGTGGCGCCACACGTGTGCGGTGGCGGGTGCGTTGTGGTCGCTGGGTAGTGAGCTGCGGCAGGTGTGCTACCAGCCCCGCTTCCAGTGGTTTGGGGGAGGGCTTTCTGGTCCCTTCATGAGAGAGTTGTGTTACATATCCACTGCCGGCGGTCGCAATCCCTTCATGGTGTTATACCTTGGGCCCGCCCTACGGCCTCAGGAGGGGTTGGGTATGGAGCCTGCACTGTGGTGCTGCTTGCTTGGTGCCCGCCACTACGTGGTTGGCGCTACCGTGGCGCTACTTTTGTAACTTGACCTTTTTTGGTGGGCCTCGTGCCTGATCTCCTAAGTCCCGCTGGAGCTTTGTAACCGACCGTGATTGTAAAACTCTCATCATAAAAAGTTGGCAAGAAACAGGGCACTTCAGCATTCACATATTCGATTCATACATTCATAAATTGTACGGCTCCAGTCGCCCACCAATTGACACATTCTCCCAATCGCCCCACCATGCTCAAGTTGCGTGCCACTACCGCCCTGGCGCTCCTCGTGGCCCTCCTCGTGCTCTTCGCACCGGCGCATGCACGTATGTTCAAGGCTGAACTCCTCGCCCATCCACCGATCATCGCGGGGGCCAGGATGCTGCAGCAGGGTGAGGCGCGACGCCTGCACGTGCACGTGTGCTGCTGCACCGCTGCTGCGTGCATCCTAGGGCGCGAATCACGGACCTGCCCACAGGCAGCCGCACTGCAAGGGCGGGGGTGGGTGGTGGCACAGCGTGGCAGCGGTGTGTGCAGAAGCCCCGGGCTGGGTACAGGTCGAGGGCCGTGCAGGCTTGTTGTCCGGGTCGTTGTTGCGAAGCACTTGCTACACCCTATATTGCCCAGCTGGCGATGTTGCTGCTACAACCCACCCACCCAAGTGGGATGGTACACACACACACACACACACCACCACCACCTCACACACACACACACACACCACCACCACCATTGGTGTGCGCCTCGCTGGCTGTAGAAGTAGCTTTGGGTCTGTGTTTTTACTCAGGGTCTAGGCGCTCCCGTTGTGTTATGCAAACGACGACCACTACCACCACCACCACTAGACATAGCCTGCCCTCACATTCATGCTCACACATTACCACCCTCGCGCAGCTGAGGCACCTTCGGACGGTGCCCACGCACCGCACATGGTCGACTGCGACGACAGTACTGGAGGATGGTCCAAGATTTTTGCGCGGTCCAAGGCACTGAGTGCAAGTGTTGGTGCACGGCGCTCACTGGAGCTCAACTGAGGCGTCAGCCGAGCCGCACAGATCACCTCTAGTGCCCCGCCGAAACGGTGGTGGCCTCTCCTAGGTGACATCACGAGAGTTTGCATACTGGCACGGGCCGTATGCATGATGGCACCGCGAAGCCACTTGCGTCCATACTGGTGAGGCGCGCGGCGCCACGCAATGCGGCGGTCCTGGAACGCGAGTCGGTCGAGCCGTGGGCTGCTGCGGCGCACCCATCGGCTGTGCGTGCACCATCGGCTGTGCGTGCACCATCCCTGTGCCCGCACCAAACCTACTGTTGGGCGGTGTGTGCGGGCCGGCGCCCTGTTTTGGAATAAAGACGTTTTCATACGCCCCACACCTTTGCCACACTTGCGCGGCATCATATGAGGAGTGCCCGCCGAAATGGTGGCCTCTCCTATGTTGCTCCTAGGCGGTGACATCACGCGAGTATGCACACTGGCACGTGCAGTTTGCACTGCACTGCACAAATGCCCGCACCCGACGCACTGTTGGACGGTGATTGTGCAGTTGCCCTTTTAAATGTATACATACTGTTTTCATGTGCCCCACATTTTTGTTCATTTGATGGCGCACAATTGTGCGCAGACTCAGCGCAGGCTGCTGCAACGCAGCCGCAATTCATTGAAAAACGTACAAACAGTACAAACGCTTCGTGGTATCGACCAGTACAAAAGCCTCAATGCTAAATACCAAATGATAGTTTTCGCCTATAACATTAATACGCTTGTGGGTTGATATCGGTAGCTGGATTTGGGTCTAGGTGGTGGTACTGCGACTAGAAGGTAGTCTTCGCTGGAAAGCCGATGTTACTGTTACTGGATAGCCCAAGGGGCCCAACTCTCCTCCTTCTCCAGGGTTTCGCCCCGGGTCTGCACGAGCACGCTGTGTTAAGTGTGTGTGTGGGGGGGGAGCAAGATTCATTCACTCGCGACCCTACCGCCTTGTTCCAGCAGGGGGTTTACCGGCTGTTGGGGAGCCAACTCAACTCGTTAACAGTGAAACCCATTACTCTTGCACCCCTCCGTAGCCCTGGTCTCTACAGCAACTGAACGGCGACTCAACAATCCCTTTCTCATACAGAGTCTGGTGATGCTAAGGGCATCGATGCCTCGATCGAGGGCGTCCCAGGAACCATGTGGTTCGTGTTTTAATGAAACCCCAATACTTCATTCCTGGTAATTGGGGAAAGAGGGGAGGGGGGGGGGTAAGCTCCCCTATATCTCTATAGGTCAAGCTACTGTTTATTTCCATGCTGTAATGCTCCACATGTCATCTCATGTCGCGTTCTTCTAAGGCGCGCAAACACAGCAAGGCCGCCGGCGCGCTAGTCGCCCGCGCGGCCACCGCCACAGAATCACCGGTGAGCAGCGGCTCCCCCGGCTCAGACTCCCCGCCACGCCACCGCGCGTGCGTGGGTGAGACACAGACACAGCCTCTGGCGCTCCTTGGGGCGCGGGGGGCGGCCACATACGCGGAGGCTGCGAAACACCTGCATGGCAACGCCAGCAACCACATTTCGGCCTCGGCCGACACCACAGACGCCCTCAGCGCGGTAGTGGAGGACCTCAGACGCCTGGTAGGCGGGCTGATGGACAGGGAGGCGAGCGCGCGCGCTCAGCCACAGAATGCGCCGACGCAGGTGGGCGCGACACAGATTGCCAACGCCGACCACAGCGGTGCCCTTGCGGGGATGCTCGCTGTGGTGCAGGCGCAGGCGCAACAGATTGCGTCTCTCGTGGGCGTGGTGAGCCTCCTGGTGAGCCGCGCCCCTGGGGCGCCCATGCAGATGCCGCATGCAGAGCCCGCCCGCCCGCGGGCCGGCCATGCGGCCCACAGTGCGGCGCCCCGCGCTGCGCCTGCTTCCAGGGCTGCTCAGCCTGCTCGGCCCGCTGCTGCCGCCCCTGTGGCGCCGGCGGCGAGGGAGCCAGGGGCGGAGCGGCCTGCCGCGGCGGGCGCCGCACGCACCGCATCTGGCGGCCCCTCCCGCCGGAGGGGGCTGCCCGCGCGTGTGGGCGACACGTCGCTGCGCCTCAGTTTTGTGGCGTCGCTCTCTGTGGAGGACGCCACCGACTTCGTCACGGGCGGTGATGGCGTCGGTACGCGGACGGACGTGTTCTGCGGTTTCAGCTGCGTCGCGGCGGTAGCGGCGCAGCGCGCCGCAGACGGCGAGGCCGGCGTGAGCCTGCCTGTCCGTTTGGCTACGAACATCGTGCGTTTTGTGCACGATGCCTCTGGCCGCTGGCACGGGCCTGCTGGTGGCGGCGTCGTGTCCGCGTCGTTCCTCAACGCCAAGCCTGCCGTCGGGGGCATTGGCGTGGAGCCGCGCGGGGCCGGCGTGCTGCGTGTGCTGTTCACCGTGACGTCTGACGCCGTGGCCGACACCGTCGTGCGCTGGCGCCGGAGCCTGCGCCAGGCGTCGGTAGCGGTCTTCGACGTCCTCAGCGACCGCGAGGAGGCGCAGCACCAGGCGCTGTGGCCTGCTTTCCTCGCCGCCAAGGCTGCGGGGAAGCGGGCGCAGTTCCACCGCGCGCGCCTCGTCGTTGACGGCGAGCGGGTGGCTGCACCTGTTTGCTAGTTGCACCCCCCAAGGGTGTTTTTCAAGGAAAGGTGGCGTCACACGCGTGCGGTGGCGGGTGCGGTGTGGTCGCTGAGTAGAGTGCTGCAGCGGGTTTTGCTCCAGCCCCGCCTCCGGTGGTCTGGGGGAGGGCTTTTTGGTCCCTTCATGGTTTTATACCTTGGGTCCGCCCTCTGGCCATTGGAGGGGCTGGATGTGCAGCCTGCACAGTGGTGCTGCTTGCTTGGCGCCCGCCACCAAGTGTGGATGGCGTTACCGTGGGCTACTTGTAGCTTGACCTTTTGTGGGCCTTGAGCCTTGTTTCTCTAAGTCCCACTGGAGCTTTGGAACCGTATGTGTGACCGCCAGAAGTGGATTGTAAAACTCTCATCATCATCCCCCATGTAATACGCCAGTGAGCCAGACAGACTTTACAATCAACCACCACACCTGCCAAGCGGGAAAGGGGGGTGTTGAGTTAAGGATTGCGGATTGGGGGTGTGAAGTTGCGGACGGAGCCCTGTTCTGTCCAGGCAGGAGTTTTTTTGCCGATGCCCACGCTCGTTTTTTTGGAAGTGTGGATCAGTTAGGAGGCCTCGTCAGAGTCCCCTGCCGTACTGGGACGCGCTCTTGTGGAATTTGTGGTAGTGTGATTGAGAGGGTGGTTGTTGGGGAGAGAGGAGGAGAGGCTGATTTGTGACTGCGTTACTTGATCAGGCGCCACCATGCAGCCTTGCAGGCTGCTGCCCAGTTGCCGCCCGAGCGTTGCGATCGGAAGATGCGGGCCTTTGGCAGGGCCATCGCGAAGGGTGCTCGTGCAGAGGCATGCGCCGTGCGACCTCAATTTTATCGCAAAAGGGTCTGCGCCCATGCCCGCCGCCGCCAGTGCCGCCTCCCACAGCGCGTCACTCACATCGTGGTCTGACAGCACCGGAGGACAAGGCAGTCGGGAGCGCGGGGAGCAGGAGGACGAACGGATACTTGGCGGCTTTGCTAAATTTCGGTCCCTCTTCCTGTGCCTCGCCGGCTTTGCTGCCTGGGCCTACATCTGCTCGGGAACGCCGTCCGGGTCGCCATTCGCGTCCATCCTGTTAGCGGTGGAGGGCGGCACTGGTGAGTGGACCCCTGTGGAATCATCTTCCCATCCCATGTGGCGCATGCATGCACACACCCATGCACACACAAAGCCGAGGCACCTCCGGCCGTTGCACGCATGCATGCATGCTGACTGTGCTTCATCCAACCGTGCGTGCGTGCGTGGTGCATGCGACAGGGCACGAGGTGGCCATGAAAGCGGCATGGACGGGCATGGCGACTGGCGTCCTCCACACGCTCTGTGGGCCCGACCACCTGGCGGTGCGTGCATGGAGTCAATGCAGTGCGCGTGGTGCATGCAATCAGCGGCGGGGGGAGGGGCGTGGGTAAGGACGGTGGCGGGGTGGGTGCAGCCCTCGACACACGCACTCTGAGGCGAGGTCGCAGGCGGGTGGGGCATAGTGCGTGCAAGTACGGCAGGGGCAAAGTGACAGTGCATGCCGCGCAGTCACGCGAGCTGTGATGTACACCGCCGCACCGCAGGGCCTCGCGCCGCTCTCCATCGGACGCAGCCGCATGGCTGCCGCTGCGCTTGGCGCCGTGTGGGGCTTTGGCCACTCGACAGGGCAGATGATCCTGGGCCTGGTGTTTGCGCTGCTCAAGGTGAGAGCGTGCACGGAGGGACCTGGATGACACTGTCCTGGGGCATGACCAGGGTGGCCGTCCTCCGGGGCCTGGCCGGCACGCAGCGCAGGCACACACCCACAGCCACTCAACACGCCCACACCCATTCACACACCCACACATTCACCCACTCACACCCACACACAAAACACGCGCGCACGCACGCAGGACAAGTTCCACGACTTCATGCCGGCACTCGACAGGTGGTCCGCCTACATCGTGCCGCTCACGCTCATGACCATCGGCTTCGTGGGCATCTACGAGAACATGAATAAGGACAAGGAGGGGGAGGGGGATCACGACGCAGCGGCAGACGCAGCAAAGGGATCGCGCGCAGGCATCGCCACGTACTTGACAGGCATCGTGCACGGCCTCCAACCGGACGCACTGTTTGTGGTCGTCCCGGCGCTCGCGCTGCCGACGAAGCTCGCCGCCGTCGCGTTCATCTCGATGTTTGTCGTTGGCACGTGCTTCTCGATGGGCATGTACACGTTTGTGCTGAGCACGACGTCCAAGGCGCTCATCAAGGAGCAGCCGTGGCTGCAGTCGCACCTGTCGTCGGTCGCGTGCGGCATCGCGATCCTGTTTGGCGTCGGCATGCTGCTCGGCGGGCCGTGCGGCCTGCCGATCCCCTTCTTCTCATGACCACCTGACAGACTCCCATGTGTGCAGTCAACCGTTCGGACAAAGCCGGCACACCGCTCGCGGCTCGGTGCTGCGTACACAAAAGGCTGTAGAAGAGCTAGTCTCACGTGGTGTCAGCGTGGTGTGATGTAAACGTGATGTGTCGCCACTCAGTCTGAGTCTGCGATGATTATCGGAAACTGCTACTGTAGCACGCGGCGTGCGGCCGGGAGGGGGGGGGAGGTACGGAACAGTACAACAAAAAAAGGTACTCATGTGCAGAGCCAGGGGGGGGGCAAAATATTTTTTTTCTCAGACCACATCATCCCTTCTTTTCAAAAGTCCCCTGGGCCCCCCTGCCCCCCCCCCCCCCCCAAGTACACCCAGGCCTTATCTGTTGCAGCTGAAACTTGGTGGGCAGCTTCGTAACATCATCCTCTTGCTATGCTTTCAGTGGGGGCCTGTGCAACTCAATCCTAGCCCAGAAACGGGCCTCAATAGGCGGCCACGCGCCCCGGTACCAGCCCCCACACTCCAAGGCCCCTTCCACGCCCTCCCAACAAATGAACCACACAAATGACCATGTGTTTGGCATCTGTGTTGTCAGACAAATCCGGCGCACCCACTCTCAGACAAATCGGAGGCCTGCAGAGCATCCTGACCCCCAGGGGGTGTGGACCAGTGGTCCACACCAACTGCCCGGCGTTGGACCCCCTCGCACCCCTGCAATGCATACTGAGGTCTGTGTGAGATCTGGGGGTGGATTCGGACGCCTCTTGACGAGGAGAATCCACGCGCCCACTCCCATGTTGAACGAAGGTCGGATCCAAAAGTTAACAATTAAAAAAACTTGGGGGGGGGGGACCCCCCCGAGGCCCGTTGTCTAGGGGGTGGATATGGATGTAACTTTTAAGAGGGGAAGGGCATGGCGCCGGTCCGGTGTCAAACGGATAAGTTTTTTATGATGGGGTTGGAAATCAGGCTAACTGCCCCCCCCCCTGCTTGTGTGTGTGTGTATGCCGTGTGTGTCCACGTGTGTGTGTATGCGTGTGTGTGTATGCCAACGCTGTGTGTGTGTGTGCATGCCACCCAGCCAATATAAACCAGCGCCAACGTTGCCGCAGCGTGTCATTCGCGCGCTGCGTGCGTGCACTCAATCGTGAGCTCGGGCCGCCCCGCCGCGATGAAGCGCTGCATGATGCGCGCGCACTGTGCGGCCGTGACTGGCGCGCACATATCAAGCGTAAGCGCTGTCAGCCGAGGGGCAGCGTACACGAGGCGGATCACGCCGCGTGCAGTCACCTGGGAGGAGAGACGAGCAGGCGTGCGGGCGCATGTGTCATCTCCAGTATGAAGTGCGGGCGTGTGGATGGATGGAGTTTGGGCGCGTGTGTGGGGGGAGAGCGTGTGGTGGGGGTGGGGAGGGGGAAACCACGAGCCAGGCGTGCATATTTGTGTGCCACCTCCATGTGCGCCCACGCGTACGCGCACGCCCGGCCCCGCACCTCAGTCGCCAGGCACAGCGTGAGTGAGCGCAGCCCAGGCAGCCCGCACGCGAGCGCGAGCATTCCGGCGTCGCCCAGGCGCGGGCAGTCGTCCAGCCGCACGTCGCACACGCTTGGCGGAAGCGCGCCCGCGATGACGCCGCAGTCGCCGTCCGTCATGTTAGCGCATGCCTGCGCGAGATCGGGGCAGGGCAGGGGCAGGCGCGGAATGCGGGTGGGGCGCAAGGCGCAAGCGGCGGAGCGCAGCCTCTAGAGGCATGCACAACACAGCAACGCATACACACCTTGAGCTCCACACAAACAATGCACACAACGCACACACACAACACACACACACAACGCACACACACCTTGAGCTCCACCTCGTGCAGTTCGCTCAGCAGGTGCAGGTGCTGCAGCCATGCGGGCGGCGGCGGTGGTGCTGCCGCAGGCAAGTGGCTGGGCGGGTCGGCGGCGCTGATTGACGGCACTGGCACGGCCACGGGCGGTGGGTGGTGGGGCGCAGCGACCGCGGCTGGGGCTGCGACCACCACGGGCAGCGGCGGAGGCTCAAACACGCCCTGCACCTGTGTGCGTACAGAGTCTTGTGTTAGTTTGTGTGCACACGCGCGTGTGTGCGTGTGCGCGCGCGTGGCAGTGCATGCAGTCCTGCAGCAGCAGCAGCAGCAGACGAGCTGCTGCGTCACAAAACCTCGGAGCCTAACTTGGCGGCGACATCAGAGCACGCACCTCCACGCCTGGCATCATATCGGCGCCGCCGCCCGCCGGAGTAAACACGGCGCAGCAGTCGAGCGTGATGCGGCGCAGGCGAGGGCACCCGGCCACAATCGGTCGTGCCGCCATCACGTTCGCACACGTCGTCAACGACGACAACGCGTGCGGTGCGTGCTGAGCAGGCGAAGGAAGGGAGGTGTTGCAAAGTCAGTTGGGGTCGCCAGGGGGGAGCTGTCGTCCAGTCCCTGGTGGGCGGGCAAGCAAGGCTGGCTGGTGAGCAGGTTGGCGAGCTGGGTTGGTTGGTTGGCGTCCACAGGGCAGGCACCATGCAAGCATGCAAGTCAGACGACGGGCACAGCGCACTGACCTGGCTCAGGAGCGCCGCCGTGCGCTCCAGCGCCTCATCAGTGTAGATTGGACGGAAAGCCGCGAGGAAGATCATGCACAGGTTGAGGTTCTCGAGCCCGGGAAGCACATCGACGATCAAAGGCACGGCCGCAGGCACCTCTGCCGCGTGCACGATGTTGTCGTGGCAGCGTAGCGAGAGGCTGCGCACGTGCGGCAGCGGCGGCGGCGGCAGTGGTACGGGCACCGATGCGTCCGCGCCGTCGCCGCCGCCGCTGAGCGCTCTATACGTGAGGCGCCATCGCCCAACGACGAGGGTCGTCAACTTTGGTTGTAGCACGAGGTGGCGCACGAGGCCGTCGGTGAGCTCAAACTGCGGGATCGTGAGCGTCTCGAGCGACGACACCGACGTCATAAGAGCGTAGAGCGCGGGGATGAGCGACTCGTCGTAGTGCTGGCTGATCTCGAGCGTCTTGAGGCGCGTGAGCTGCAAGGGCGAGGGCACGAGGGGAGGTGCGTAGGGAGGGGAGCGTCAAGAGGGGAGAGTGCCAGGCAGAGGAGCGTTAGACAGAGGGGCGTTAGGCAGAGGGGCGTCGAGACTTGAGGGGCGTCAAGACAGAAGGCCATCGGGCAGGCAGAGGGGTGAGCCAGAAGAGAGGCGCGGGCCACCAGAGGAGAGGCGCGCCAGGCAGAGATGCGAGCCAGGCACATGAACGAGTCAGGCGCGTCACAAGAGGGGCGCGTCAGGGAGGCAAACCAGACAGGGACGAGCCAAAAGAGAGGCGCCAGCCCCCAGAGGAAAGGCGCGTCAGGCAGAGATGCGAGCCAGGCACATGGACGTGTCAGGCGCGTCAGAAGGGGGGCGCGTCAGGGAGGCAAACCAGACAGGGACGAGCCAAAAGAGAGGCGCCAGCCCCCAGAGGAGAGGCGCGCCAGGCAGGGATGCGAGCCAGGCACATGGACGTGTCGGGCGCGTCAGAAGGGGGGCGCGTCAGGGAGGCAAACCAGACAGGGACGAGCCAAAAGAGAGGCGCCAGCCCCCAGAGGAGAGGCGCGCCAGGCAGGGATGCGAGCCAGGCACATGGACGTGTCAGGCGCGTCAGAAGGGGGGCGCGTCAGGGAGGCAAACCAGACAGGGACGAGCCAAAAGAGAGGCGCCAGCCCCCAGAGGAGAGGCGCGCCAGGCAGGGATGCGAGCCAGGCACATGGACGTGTCAGGCGCGTCAGAAGGGGGGCGTGTCAGGGAGGCAAACCAGACAGGGACGGGCCAAAAGAGAGGCGCCAGCCCCCAGAGGAGAGGCGCGCCAGGCAGAGATGCGAGCCAGGCACATGGACGTGTCAGGCGCGTCAGAAGGGGGGCGCGTCAGGGAGGCAAACCAGACAGGGACGAGCCAAAAGAGAGGCGCCAGCCTCCAGAGGAGAGGCGCGCCAGGCAGAGATGCGAGCCGGGCACATGACGAGTCAGGCGCGGCAGAAGGGGGGCGCATCAGGGAGGCAAACCAGACAGGGACGAGCCAAAAGAGAGGCGCGAGCCCCCAGAGCAGACGCGCGCCAGGCAGAGATGCGAGCCAGGCACATGGACGAGTCAGGCAGAGGGGCGAGCCGCAGGAGAGGCGAGCCAGCCACACGCGGCGCGAGCCAGCCCCTGATTGGGAGTCCCTCCCTCCCGCCCCAACCACCCACCTGCGCAAGCGCGACGATCTCGTCAGCGAGCGGCCCGACCGTCACGAAGCGCACGACCTCGAGCTTGGTGAGCCGCGAGAGGCCGACGAACTCCTGGGGGATCGTGCCTGGGTAGTCAATCTCCTCGAGCGTGATGGACCTGCGAGGGGCGCGGGGCGGGGCGTGAGGCGCGGGCCAGTCTGTGGTACAAGTGGCTCTTTTGTATGGGTGTTACATGGTTACATACAGTAACATCGGCTTTCCAGCGAAGACTACCTTCTAGTGCTAGTACCACCGCCTAGACCCAAGTCCAGTTCTGGCCCTAACAATTACTCGTGAGGGGCGGTAGCCAACAGCCGGCTGCCTGCCAACGTGTAGTCCCAGAGCAAAAAAGGTCACACAGGGTGTAAACTCCAGCATCATCATCAGTGGCGCGCAACGTCAGCGGTTGGGGTCGGGATTGGGGTTGGGGTTGGGGGTTGGGGTTGGGGTTGGGGTCGGGGTTGGGGTAAGGGGGTTTGGGTTTGGGTTTGGGTTTGGGTTGGGGGTTTGGGGTTGAGGTTGGGTTTGGATTCGGCGTGGAGGAGGGGGGGGGTTGGGGTTGGGGTTCGGGGGCCTCGGCGTTGGGAAAGCGGGTGTGCGGGGGCGCAGCCCCCGCGGGAAATTGGAGATTTTTGGGGGCTGGGAGGGGTCGGGGTTGGGGGTGGGGTTGGGGTTGGGTTCGTTGGATTCGGCGTGGAGGAGGGGGGGGGGGTTGGATTCGGCTGGGAGGAGGGGGGGTGGGGGTTGGGGTGGGGTGGGGGGCGCCGGCGTGGAAAGCGGGGGCGGGGGGCGCAGCCCCCGCGGGAAATTTTAGACATTTGTTTTGGGTGGGGAGGGGTCGGGGGTTGGGGTTGTGGTGGTGGGGTGGGGATCTGGGTAGGGGTTTGGGTCGGGGTTGGGGTTTGGGGTCGGGGGTTGGGGTCGGAAGGTGAGAAGAAGGCGACAGCGACACGGCGAGCGCGCGCGCGCGCGACAGAGAGAGTAGGAAGGGAGACAGAGAGAGACATGCAATACTGAAGTCTAGCTTCCACCGCTAGGAGCTCCCAGCAGGGATTACACACACTCACCTGGGTTGTGCTCCATGCCTGCCACTTCTGCCGTGAGCTCGGCGATGAAGAGATGGATGAGAAAGGAGAGAGAGAGAGAGAGGAGAACGGAGAGAGAGAGGAAGAGAGAGGAATGGCAAGAGAGAGAGGGAGAGGAGAGAGAGAGGGAGAGAGAGATAAAAGAAGAGATGGAGAGAGAGAGAGAGAGAGGGAGAGGGAGAGAGAGAGGAGACAGGAGAGAGAGAGGGAGAGTGACAGAAAGAGAGGGAGGGAGCAAGAGAGGGAGACACATTCAATACTCAAGTACAGCTTCGACCGCTAGCTAAGGGCTTGCACCGCTATTTCTATTTAGCGAGCCAAGCGCTGCTGCTCCTCCTCATGTGTTGCAGCAGCAGCAGCACACGCGCACGAGTCACCTACCTGAGGTTGCTGAGGCTCGAGAGGCAGTGCAGGCCGGTGGGGAAGTTTGTCGAACGCTTGATGTGCAGCTCCTCCAGCTGGCTGAGCTTCTCGAGGCCCCGCAGGTCGGCCAGCTGCAAGTGCCAGCCCTCAAACATGAGGGCCTAAGGCGGGGGGGGGGGGGGAGGGGGGGGGAGATTAAAACCAATAGGTATGTGACACCACTTCGATGCGAAACACTGATGTGAAATCACTGTGGGTATAGACAACGTCATCCCTTGTAAAAAAGGACAGCGGGGGCAAAAACAAGCCGGGGGCTATCGTTTGTGGGCCCGCTATCCCCCCCGGGGCGCTATCCTTGATGTGGAGCACTGATGTGATGTGAAACCCCTGGTGAGAAAGAAGTGATGTGAAACACTCCTGAGTGTCTTAAGGAACACTTGAAAGTGGACTCCTAACTAAAGTCACGTGATGTCACCTTGCGTGGGGGCACGGGGGGCGGTCACGCAGCGGGCACAAGCAGGCGGTCGTCATGCAGCGGGCGCATCAGTGCACCTCATGCAGGCGTGCAACTGTGAGTGCCGCCTGCACCTTAAGACTGGTCAGCCCAGCGACCGCCGCCCAGAATGCCTCCACGCTCAAGTCCTGAGACTCGATTTTCTGAATTTCGAGCTTGGTGATGTGCGGGCACACGGCACGCAGGGCGTAGATCGCCTCAAGAAGGTACGGGAGATGACGCATGGTCACTGTGAGTGTGTGTGTGAGTGTGTGTGTGTGTGTGTGTGTGCATGTGTGTGGTGTGGTGTGCGTGCGTGCGTGTGTGTGTGGTGTGTTGTGTGTGCGTGTGTGTGTATGTGTGTGTGTGTGTGTGCGTGTGTGTGTGTGTGTGTGTGCATGTGTGTGTGTGTTTGCATGTGCATGCGTGTGAGTGTGCGTGTGTGAGGCAGGAAACAGGAGGTCGGGACGCACCTCTTTGAAGGCTGGGCAGCTGTCCTCCAAACATGAGAAGCCACAGGCACACGGGGGAGCAGCCTGGCGTCACCGGCAGCCATGCGACGCCATGCAGGTGCATAGGCTCTGCAAGGTGCACCTCCCGCACGAACGCGAGCCACGGCGGAGACAGGCCGCCATATCGCCCGGCGTGCTGCACGGTGCGGACCTGCAGGCTCACGGCAAAGAAATTGCATGCGTGTGTGTTTGGGGGGGGGGGAGTGTATGCTGTGAGGCAAGGTCTGAGCACGCCGCGGGGCGGCGTGGAAATTCAGCAAAGCCCCCCCTCGGCGGGCGGGCAACCCCCCCCCCCTCCCACACACCCACGGAGAAACACACGCACGAGCACGCACGCACGCATGCAACCGCACCCACGCGCACATACACACACACACACACACACACGTGTGCATGCACACACACGTAGTTATCGAAAGCATGCACACACGCCTGCTGTCCCACAATGACCACGTGGACCTCGTGCAGCATGCCACCCACACACGCACACACGTGCGCGCACACACACACACACACACACTCAACACACTCAAAACACACACACGCACACACACGCACACACGTGCCAGATGGGTGCGCCATGCTGGCCACCCCATGTGCGCGCAGCATGCAATGCATGGCGCTAAAGCTTTGAGGCACGCAAGAGCATGGATCTCTGCAATTGGCGCGAACCTGAAGGGTTACGGCCGGCATGCGCGAGTCCACAGCCCGGCACAGCGCGCGGGACGCTTGACGGGACACTTTCAGCTGAGCTGGAGAAAGGAACGACGCCACAAGCACAAGCAGCTCGGGTGGCAGTGCCAGCAGCGACGCTGGGACTTCGTCAGAAGACGGGATCTCACGCTCAGGCTCAGAGCACAGAGGCCGATCACGCACAGGCTCAGGGCACAGAGGCAGCTCCGCTTCCCATGCAAGCTCGTTATTCATACGTGTCGTTTCCATGCACACATTCACCTCGCCATAGCCTAGCTCATCAGTATCCTCATCATACACGTCCATGTGTATATGTGTTGGAGAATTAATTGGGGGCCAAACCATGCAAGTGTGGGCGCTGTTCTTAGCCACCCACCAGCACACCACAGGTCGACAACACGCACCACGCGCCCACACCCATCACCACAGTCATTATTGCATATTCCCCCTGCGTTGGGCAGCATGGCACCGGTGGGACGCACGACCGGGCTCTATCCATCAGATGCGCTGGGTAAAATGCATGCGCGGCCCGCGTCCATTCAGTCGCGGTTGCGACCCGTGCAGCAGCAGCAGCAGACGGGTAGCCAGACGTCTCACCTGCTGGCTCGTCGCCCAGCTGCGCGGGTGGTCATCGCGCGCGGGGGGGGGAGCACAGGCGCAGAGACCACACTCATCATCGGCGGAGGGCCAGCTGGGATCGCCACCGCGTTGATGCTGTCGCGCCGGGGATGGCGGGGCGTCACTGTCCTTGAGAAGGTACGTGGGGCGCTGCTGGGCTGCTTGGGGGGCTCGTCTGCATGCATGCAGGAGAAGCTCTGTGTGTGAAAGTGCGTTTGTGGCTGTGCAGGTGCGGCAAGCCTGTGGTGACCCCCGTCCCTCCCTCCCGCCCCCTCCCCCACCAGCAGGCTGCTTGGATGCACGCACACCGTTCGCGTTGGCTGTGGCTCATGCGTCCGTGACACGAGATCAGCCGCAGCGCAAAGGCGCACACGCTCACACACACACACGCACGCACACACGCACACACACACACACACACACGCCCCCGCAGCTACCAATCAACAGCCATCTCTCCACCAAGGTCTCCAACAAATCGTACGTCTACTCGATCGACGGCCGCGGGCGGCAGTTCACCGACCTTGTTGGCCTGACTGACAAGGTCCGCGAGGCGGGCGTCGCGGTGCAAGACCTGCCATTGATCCGGGTGCCCTTCGACGGCCCTGCGGTTCACTCGACCATGTCGATGGCCAAGTTCGACTCGCACATGATGCCGCGCAAGGCGTTCATGGGCGTGCTGCACGCGGGGCTCGACGCGGCACCGCCCGGCGCAATCACGATTGTGGGCGGCGCGAGCTGCTCCGAGGTGCGTCGCGATGCGCGCGGCGTGCTGCAGGTGGTGGTCGACGTCGATGGGACGGAGGTCACTTACGAGCCTGGCCTTCTCGTGGGAGCAGACGGCATCAACTCGCGCGTGCGGAAGGCGCTGGAGTCATGGGACGGCGTGGGGCAGCGGTTTGCGATGAACGCGTACGACTCTCCGGCAGCAGGGCTCAAATTCAAGATCCTGCGCCTGCCGCCCAACCCACCGGGCAGCCTCGACGGGTCGTTGCGGCTGCTCAACCAGAGCATGTCGGTGGTCGTGGGCAAGGGCGGGCTGCGACTGGGCATGCTCCCGTGCAAGGACCCCACCTCGCCGCGCACCGCCAACATCATCCTCAAGCCAGACCACCCGTTCTGGTCGATCAAGAGCGTCGACGCGCTGTACGAGTGCCTCGAGTTCAACTTCCCGCAGCTCCCAATCCGCGAGATGGTCACGTTTGACGAGGCAGAAGAGTTTGTCTCGAGCAGCGGCGGGTCCTTCCCAAAGCCTCAGCACTGCGGCGCGATGCACATGCTTATCCCGCCCGCCGCATCCGAGGCTGTGTCAGCAGACGCGGACGTGTCGCAGGAGCAGGCTGCGTCTAGCCACGCGTCGGGCAGCAGCAGCGAGGCAGGCACGGGACCCAGCACACAGCCAGGAGGGGGGCGCAAGGCGTTGTCATCGCCGCCAGCAGCAGGCGGGCAGGCTGTGCTGCTCATCGGCGATGCGGTGCACTGCTTCCCACCAGGTGCGTGTGCCTGGACCGTGCGCGCGTGTGTTTTGTGTGCCTCGTTGGCCTTGTTGGGTCGCGCACCCACCCTTACTACCTCCATCATTCACCTGCCCACCCACTTGCCCTCTCCCCTGACCCGCGCGCCCACTCACCCCACCTCCCCACAGACATGGGCCAGGGCGTCAACTCTGCGCTCGAGGACGTGGTGGTTCTGAACCAGGCGCTCGACGACTGCGGCGACCGGCTGCACGAGGCGCTGCCGCTGTTTGAGGAGCGGCGCATGCCAGACGTCGAGGCGCTCATCGGCATGATGGTGTGGGCCGGTGAGTAGGAGTTACCAGCTACGGGGTTGTTCACTTGCTCACACGCTCTGCCACGAAGGCAGGGCCAGGCGTCTAGTGGGCCCCGGGCGCCGGGTTGTCACCACGTCGAGCTCATACCTGGTACGCGCTCACACCGCTACACACGCCCCCCCTCACAAAAACAACGCAGGGCCGTACCAGTACCGGCAGGACAACATGCGCCACTCGCTGTGGATGGTATCCACCGGGCTGCACGTCGTCGTGAGCAAGCTGCTGCCGGCAGTGCCGCCGCCCGTGCTGCTCATGATGCAGAACGGACAGCTGAGCTACCGCGAAATCGCGCGGCGCGCGGCCGACACGTCACGCGGGCTGTACGCGGTGCTCGGGGCCATCGTGTTTGCGGTCGCCATCATGATGATGGCTGGCCCGCACGCGTGAGCGCTGCGTATGCGTCCCTTGCCCCCTTGCGATTGGTTTGGTTTCGTCCGTCGTCTCGTGGTGTGGTCGTGAGAGCAGTCTGTCGAGAGAGAGAGGAGAGAGAAGAACACAATCCAACATGGTTTGTTTCTGTGTTGGTGCTGTATTGCTTTTCAAGACCCCCATAAATTAGACACATGTATCATCGTGCAGTGTGGAGCAGTTACAGTGGGGAGTGGCAGTGTGTGTGCTCCGCTGCTCAGAATCCCAGTTAGAGAGAAGAATAATATGTTGTAATCGCTGCAGTTCAGAGGTCGAGCAGTGCCCTCCCTCTCTTCTCACCCCCAGCGCCCCGCGTGCTGCGAAGGCTTTGAGTGTGGGGTTGCGTTGGGGGCTGCACCTGGCTTGTTTGAGGAAGTGTAGAGGGCAAACCTGGCTTCGACACGGCTTTAAACTGGATTCTGTGAGGAAGTGTGGAGTGTGGAGGACCATGGCATAGAGAGAGCCCCAAGGGAGTGTGTGATAGAGACAGAGGCAGAGAGGGAGATCACTTGTTGTTATTGCTGCTGCGAGTCGTATTCATCTCTTGAGAGAGGGGAGAGAGGAGGCCGTCCGCGGTCGATCAAGCCGAAAGCATGGCACCTATTATTGGCGAGGACCTCCTCCCGTCCGCCGCACAGGGGCTTGTGTTCGATTGTGAGTGGTGTCGCTGCTGTGCTGATACGCCAGGAGGGAGGGGAAGGTGTCGCTCCCCCCCAATCGCTGCCCATCGATCGCCATGCACGACTTGTGTGCATGGCATGCATGAACCTGCACTGCTACCATGCCCATGCATGCCATGCAGGCGATGGCACACTCGTGGACAGCATGGAGCTCCACTTCACAGCATGGCACGCGACGTGCCAGCTGCCGCAGTACGGCCTCACAATCACGCGCAAGCTCATGGTACGACACCCACCTCCTGCTTTGCTTTGCTGTCACTACCTGGGTGGTTTAGGGTGGATCTGGGGGCCGAGTGCCCTGTCTGAGACCCACAATGCTTGCGCGCATGTGGGGCGTCCCTACCAGGTAGCCAGCCATTTTCAGGTAAGGTGTCAGGCGCTACCGCCGGCACACGTCTCTCTACTGGTGTCAACACTTGACTGTAAAATCCATCATCATCACCATCATCATCATCATCACACCCGCACAACCCCGTCAGCTGTCTTGCTGCTGACTGCCTCATCCGTACGCATGCTCGAACGCCCCAGGGCGACCACGCCGGCGTGCCGATCGACCGCCTGTTTGAGCTTGTGCAGGAGCTCTCTGAAGTGCTGAGCGGGCAGAGCGCGGGCGAGGTGGACCGCGAGGAGGTGCGTGGGAGTGGCGAATAGAACGTGTTCTCATGCGCTCCCAAAACACGCACACACACACACACACACGCTCCGGTGAGGGGGGGAGGGAGCACACAAGCACACGCACACACACACGCGCGCGCTCACCCAGTGCGCTTGTGCACTCCACGCCAGTCCACGCCACTCCACGCAGTTCTTCGCCGTTTTGAAAGACATGTACAAGACGGTCCACAAGCCGGTGAGAGGAGGGGGGGGGAGGGGGGAGGCGTCAGCGGCTGCTGCCGCGAATGTACGCGGGGATGGGGACCACGGCGTGTGTGCCCCTGCCCGAGGTCGGTCGCGACTGATCCCGGTGGCGCCCTGCCCCCCCTCCCCCCTCCCCTTGCCTTCGCGGGGGTTGTTCTCGTCGTTTCAAGTCGTGTTAACGCCCAACATTGCGATTTTCAACGATTTACTCGTTTTCAGTTTCGCCGCCCCCCCCCCTATCCCCGCACAGGCAACGCTGATAGAGCCTGTGATGGACATCGTCCGGGCGGCGCAAGCCAGGTAAAGAGGCGTGGCAATATCCGTGTGGGCACATGCGTGCGCGCCTGCGTGCACAAACCCCTCCTGCTCCCCTCCGAGTGACGAGCATCGCCTTGCCCCCCCCCCCCCCTCCTGCTGCCCATGGCAGGGCCCTGCCCATGGCGGTGTGCTCCGGTGGCACGGCTTGGCACGTCGACCAGGCACTGACTGAGACCGGCATCAAGGAGCTTTTCGGCGCAATTGTGACCTCAGGCGAGTCGAGGTTACCTGGTTGCCGTGCCTGCGCTGCCTGCCTGCCATCGCCTGCCAGCCACTACATCTGCCTGCCTGTCAATGCCTGCCTGTCTGTCAATGTCTGCCTGTGCTGCCTGGGTGGAGGGGCAGCTACCAAAGTCTCAGCAACACCCGCTCTGCTGCTGTTGTTCCTGCTGCTGTTGCAGCTGCTTTTTGCTGCTGTTTGCGGCTGCTTTTTGCTGCTGTTTGCCGCTGCTGATGGTGTCGATGCTGCTGCTGCCCCCCCTGCTGCCCCCCGCGCAGCTGATGTCTCCAAGGGCAAGCCGAATCCCGAGGGCTTCCTGCTGGCTGCGAAGAAGATCGGAGTGCCGCCCGA
Source organism: Chlamydomonas sp. UWO 241 (assembly GCA_016618255.1). NCBI lineage: Eukaryota > Viridiplantae > Chlorophyta > Chlorophyceae > Chlamydomonadales > Chlamydomonadaceae > Chlamydomonas > Chlamydomonas priscui. The sequence continues at coordinate 843,334 of VFSX01000024.1, forward strand.
GCTGTGCGTTGGATACGAGGACGCCAAGTTAGGGTTGGAGGCGATCGAGGCCGCGGGTTTCATGAAGGCTGTCGACGTGACGGTCTTCCCGGGTTATCCACTCTTTGGGTGAGGTACCCATTTTCGGGGTGAGGCGAGCTGTCGACGGCGACGGCGAGCCGTCCGCGCACCACGTGCGCTTGGTCGTCTTGGCGAGCAAGTGAAGGCTACTGGGCCGTGTCTACTGCCGACGTACAGTGAGGAGTCAAATCACGCTCACAGTGGGACGGGTGTGTGCTGAGAGTGGAGAGGGACGGGGAGGGGCAGAGGGAGAGAGAGGGGTGGTGAGACAGGGAGGTCGAGAGATAGTGGGACGACTGGATGCCCCCAGGATGTCTCCTTTGCCACCCACCCTACTGGGCCAGTGACCACAAACTCGCTCCAAAACTACTCTCTCCAAACAGTGGATGCGTAACACAGTGTTGATGATGATGATGGATGTTACAGTCAGGGACACCTCTAAAGGCGTATAAGACCGTGCTCGGCGCGTATGGCCCGAGCACCTTACTGAGATGGCTGGCTGTTGGTGGTAGGGAACCCCAACTCTGTAAAGAGCGTGGGCGCACCCCTAGATCCCCTACCGCAGCGGCAGCAAACGCTTGTTGAAGTCGGTGAGCGCATGTTGGGAAACGGAAACGCAAGGCAGGTTCGTCGCCAATCGCCAAAAGAGACATCCCCCCGTGGGGAGAAAGGCCAAGACGTGGCCGAAAAGGAAATCCAGCCGGGCCGCAACCTCTGACGTGTTAAGGGGTTTTCTAACTGGGATTTCAACCAGCATTCACAGGATTCTCAACCTGTTACCCTTAACCCGGCTCTGAGCAGAAGCTGACCCCTTGTTGTTGCACCGAGCACGACATTGGACGTGTCGCAGGCCCCCCCCCTGCTGAAGGGGGGAGGCACAGAAGGACTCGGTGAGGGGCACATCCCTAAGCCTAACTACCTAAAAAGGGGCTGGAAAAGGCGGTCAGTAGTGACCAACAGTGTGGGATTTGGTAATAGGTTAGAGAGCAAGCTTGCTCCCCGGTTATAGCGGATAAATATGTTCCTTCTGCATACTCCGTTTTGAGGTCGTCATCTTTGAGGCAGCTTTCACGTGTGAGACCCAGCGTGGGCATTTCTCAGGTGCGCCAGCTGCGGTGCACTGCAAACGGCACGGTCCACCGCAGCTCCTCGGGAACCCACGCTTGGGTCCCCGCCACTATCGTGGCTGCCTCATTGACTCCTAATTCAAAACATCGTTCGCTTCAGGTCAATTATTCCTCCCGATCCTCTACCATCTCCAGGCTTGTGTTACGTATATCAAGGCACGAGACCAGAAAGTTGGCCATGTCACGCCAAAAACAAGGGTAAAGTAGCCCCGGGCTGGGGTTCATAAACGCCCGCATCTTCGCATCCAAGCCTTTATCGTCCCCAGGGACGCTCAGGAAAAGGGTGTGGAACTGTACGCGTGTCTCCGTATACGCTGGACACTCAAAAATCACGTGTGCCTCATCCTCCCGCATGCCACAAAGGCGACAGAGCCTCTGGCTGCGTGGCTCTGCCTGCGCCGTGTGGCGCCCCTTCTCTATCTGCAGTTCATGCAGCCCCATTCTAAAGCGTGCGAGTGTCGTGATCTGGGCGGCGCTGTTCAGCCCCGTCCAGAGCATTGGTGCTGCGGGCGGCGTGGTGCCGCGAGGATGGGCGGGTGTGGTGGGCCCGACCCACCCCTTCGTTGGAGTGGTGGACGGCGGGCTCACTCTGAACAAGACATCCTAGGCCCCTGGGGGGTCTGTGAGGGGAGGTGACGTCATACGCGTGCGCTGGCGGGTGTGTTGTGGTCGCTGAGTTGAGTGTTGCGGCGGGTGTGCTACCAGCCCCGCTTCCACTGGTTTGGGGGAGGGCTTTCTGGTCCCTTCATGGTTTTATACCTTGGGCCTATCCTCCGGCCACTGGAGGGGTTGGGTGTGGAGCCTGCACCGTGATGCTGCTTGCTTGGTGCCCGCCACGCCGTGGTTTGGCGCTACCGTGGGCTACCTTTGTAGCTTTACCTTTCTTTGGTGGGCCTCGTGCCTGCTCTCTAAGTCCCGCTGGAGCTTTGGAACCGAACGTGTGACCGCCGGCAGTGGATTGTAAAACTCTCATCTCATCTCTCTCTCGGCTCTCTCTCGGCCGGCTGGTGGCGGCATCGTGTCCGCGTCGTTCATCAACGCCAAGCCTGCCGTCGGGGGCATCGGTGTGGAGCCGCGCGGGGCGGCGTGCTGCGTGTGCTCTTCACCGTGGCGTCTGGTGCCGTGGCAGACACTGTCGTGCGCTGGCGCTGGAAGCTGCGCCAGACGCAGGTTGCGGTCTTCGACGTGCTCAGTGACCGCGAGGAGGCGCGGCACCGGGCGCTGTGGCCCGCTTTCCTCGCCGCCAAGGCTGCGGGCAAGCGGGCGCAGTTCCACCGCGCGCGCCTCGTGGTTGACGGCGAGCGGGTGGCTGCACCTGTTTGCTAGTTGGCATCCCCTCTGGGGGTGTGTTGAAGGGGAGGTGGCGCCACACGCGCGCAGTGGCGGGTGCGGTGTGGTCGCTGAGTAGAGTGCTGCGGCGGGTGTGCTACCAGCCCCGCTTCCAGTGGTTTGGGGGAGGGCTTTCTGGTCCCTTCATGGTTTTATACCTTGGGCCGCCCTCTGGCCATTTGAGGGGCTGGGTGTGCAGCCTGCACAGTGGTGCTGCTTGCTTGGCGCCCGCCACCAAGTGTGGATGGCGTTACCGTGGGCTACTTGTAGCTCGACCTTTTGTGGGCCTTGAGCCTTGTTTCTCTAAGTCCCACTGGAGCTTTGGAGCCGTACGTGTGACCGCCAGAAGTGGATTGTAACCAAATATCATCATCTCTCGAGGGCGGCGTGATGCCGCGTGGGTGGGCGGGTGTGGTGGGCCCGACCCACCCCTTTGTTGGAGTAGTGGACGGCGGGCTCACTCTGAACAAGACGTCCTAGATCCCTGAGAGGATGGTTTCTTTTGAGGGGAGGTGGCGCCACATGCGTGCGCTGGCGGGTTGTGATGTGGTAGCTGAGCAGAGTGCTGCGGCGGGTGTGCACAACGGCCCCGCTTCCGGTGGGTTGAGGGTGGGCTTTTTGGTCCCTTCATGGTTTTATACCTTGGGCCCGCCATCCATTTCCTGGAGGGGTTGAGTGTGGAGCCTGCACTGGGGTGCTGCTTGCTTGGTGCCCGCCACCGCGTGTGGGTGGCGCTTCCGTGGGGCATGCCCCCTTTTTCTGTTGGCAGGTCTTCAGGACTGCTTCCTCTAAGTCCTGCTGGAGCTTTGGAACCGAACGCGTGCCCACCAGAGAGTGGATTGTAAAAACTCATCATCATCATCATCTCTCCTAAAGGCTGAGAGTTTCACACTTCACACTGAATCGTGTGTGTGCAATCCATTGTTCCTAATAGGAGGGCAAGTGCCACGTCCTCGGGGCTTCGTCGCTGTACAGGCCAGCGGCCCAGGCACCATGCAAGCAACACCTGCCTGACGCACTCAGAGCACAGGCTGTACATCGCCATGGCATCTGCCTCCGAGGTCTCCTCTGAGGATCTGGACGACCGATTGTATCCTCCTGGTGCCGAGGTGCGTCTGGAGAGGCTGCGCTTGTTGGTTTTTTTGTGCGTCTGCGGTTGGTGCCATGCACGACCTCTGATCGTGCTCTTCGTGCGCCGTGCATGCGCCTGATCGCCAGGCCGAGGAGTTCTTGTTGCACGGAGATGCATCACAGGAGCTGGTGGATTTTGAGAGGGCGAGTGCGAGCGCGACACCTGTGCGAGTTGTTGTTGGTCACGACCCCTCTTCATCGCGCCAGCAGACGGGTGTCGTCAAGGTTCGTATCAACTGACTGTGAACCATCATTGGAAGGGAGGGGGGGGGGAGGGCCGAGGGCGGCATGGTCTCTGGAGTTTTCAGTCATGCGCCTATGCATGCATGCCCCATGCGCCCATGCATGCATGCCCACGCAGGAGGCAGTCCCCTCCTTGAAGGCGCGCATGGACGCGCTGCTGGCGGGGCTGAAGCAGGCGTCGGGCGAGCTGGTGCCGCACGCGGAGCTCGTGAGTAAGCTGAGCAGCGCCACATTCAACCTCGTGTCTGACCTCTACAACTTGACCCTGGTGGAGGAGAATGAGGCGCTGAGGATGGGCGTGGCCAAGGCGATGGAGGACGGCAACGCGCTGATGGAGGGCCTGGGCGAAGTCAGCGACGGGCTCACCAAGGTATCGGGGCTGCAGGACGATGTGTTGGCAGCGGGCGTGGTGGCATCGGAGGCAGTCGGCACAGGCGCGGGCGCAGCGCCGTCGGCGAGTGACGTGCAGCGGTGAGGGCTTGTGGCATGCCTCCGTTGTGTGCGGCGTGTGTGTGTGTGTGTGTGTGCGGAGCTGGACCTGCCGGCACACACGCTCGTGCTGCGTAGCTGTGCGCGGCGCGAGCACACCGTAGTGTGATGCCATGCATGCCGTGCGCTGATGCTGCACGCGTTCCCATCATGATGCACGTGCAGGCTGGAGGCTGAGCTTCGAGCGGCCGTCGAGGCTCACCAGGCGACGAGTGCGCGCGCAGCAGCGGTGAGCACCAGCACCACGCACCACACGCCAGCGCCACGGTGTCCACAGCTTCGGGCAGGGTGCACGTCTCGCATTGCTTGTGCGTGACCCCGTGGCGCACCTGCTCACACACGCACACACACCGCAGGCCGAGGCCGAGCTCGCCGCCCTCAGCGAGGCGTGCTTGTCTTTGGTAGGCGAGGTAAACGAGGCGCGCAGCATGGGAGCTGGGCCGGAGCTGCTGGCGGGCATCGCGGAGCGCCTGCAGAGCGCGGCGTCCAGAGGAGTGGTGAGTGGCTTGTGCGATGCATACGCGTGTGGGTGTGCGGCCTCCTTTATTGTGTTGGGCAGGCAGTTTGACGCACGGACGCGTGCTGTTTGTTGCACAGCAGCTGTGCTCCCTTTGTTCTATCGTATGTGGTGTCGCGCATGCACCACCGCTACTGCATGTATCTCCTTCCAGACCAGGGGTGCATATGGTTGGCGCCAGTTTTGGATGCTCTTGGGATCAGCATCACATGCCAGTTTGGATGACATCCGGACGCTGCTGCTGCCCGCGCCCGGCGCAGCGGCCCGGAGCGTACACTGCTGCTGCTGCTGCTGGCACGCCCGGCGCCAACCGCACTACCCCGGCCGTGGACGGCAGCGCTGGTGCTGGCGCGGACGCGGACGCGCGCTACAGGAGCCTCCTCGCGTCCCGCACGCTCGACCATGCGGTGTCGGACGCGGCGCTCGCGTCGCTGACCGCGCAGCTGACCGTGCTTCAGGAGGAGCGCCATGCGCACGTGCTCGCGTCGAAGTCGATGCAGCACGCCAAGTCGTGGATGGCCAAAGAGATCCAGGCGCTGCAACGCAGCCTGGCCGAGGCCGAGGCCGGCCTCTCCGAGGCCGAGGCGCGCCTCGCGGTAAAGGACCAGAAACTTAAGGACGCGGTCGGCGACTTCCGGCGCATCAAGGACGACATGATCGGGCGTCTGCAGGAGAAGGACCGCATGCTGGCTGACGCGAGGCGCGAGGTCGCGGAGGCGCGCGAGCAGGGCGCGGACGACGTCGAAGCTCTGATGACACAGCTGCGGGCTGCGCAGGCTGCGGTCGCGGCGCTGAGGGAGCAGCAGCGGTCGACGCCGCCACCGCCTGAGCCCAGGGCGCTGTCTGGGGGCTGGGACGGCGGCGGCGCGAGAGGCGCTGGCGCAGCGCTGCCGCAGCCGCGCTTGAGCCCGCCGTCGGTGCGCCGCACGGCTGGCAGTCCCGGCCTCATTGGCTCGCTGCTGCCCGACTCGCAGCTCATCACACGACTGGCCGACGGCGCGATGCGCGGGGCAGTCGCAGAGCTGCGTGCAGAGAGTGGCGGTTGCAGCGGCGGCGACGGCGGCGCGGGCCCAGTCGGGCAGCCAGGTGTGCCGGGCGCTGATGCTGGTCATGCTGACAGCATCGAGGCGGCGTGGGCGGAGCTGGAGCGCGCAAAGCGCGCGCACCGCGAGTCGCTGCGCGTCGTGCAGGCGATGCACGAAGAGGCCCAGCGGTTCAACCGCAACCTGTGGATTGAGAACGCCAAGCTGATCGCTCGCGCGGAGGCCCTGCAGGCGCAACTGCTGCAGCTCGTTGCGAGCAACGTGAGTGAGAGGATGAGTGCGTCGTCGGGTGTGGCGGCCGCGGCAGCGCAGGGCGCCAGCGACGACCGCGGCGGCAGCAGCGCGGCAGCAGCAGCGTCAGAGTCAGACAGAGACGCGCTGGCCGAGAGCCAGGAGCAGGTGCAGGCTCTGCAGCGCACGCTGCTCGAGCGCAACGCCGTGATCGCGCAGCTGAGCGAGGAGCTCGTCGAGGTGTCAAACGACGTGCGGTACTTTGAGGAGACTGTTCTGCGCTGCGAGGCGGTCACGGCGCAGCTCCAGGCGCATCGCAGCAGCGGCGCCGCGTGACTTCTCACGCGCTCACACTTGATCCCCAAAGATCCATCTTTGCATCTTTGGTGTGGTGGAGGACGCACATGTGCTGCCCAGTAGTGCTTGAGTAGTGCTACTATTGACGGACCCGCGGTTTGTTTTTGCGCCATTTACTTGTCTTTCTGCTGAGAATTGAGACGACATACAGGAGCCATTGAGGTTGTAGCTTGTGTGTCCGCGCACCGTTGATCGAGTCCGCCTCCTCTCCAGCGAGTCGCCCAGCGACACTGCCTCCTGCCTGCCCGTTGCTTGCCCGCCACCCATCCACCGTTGAGCGTCCAGCCCCTCAAACCCTCCCAAACCTGGACCCATGCCCAACAGGACGCGTCGCGCAGGACGGAGCCTGCGGCGACTCCAACCATCGCCGCTGCTCCAACAACCACCATGCTGCGCGCCGCGGCTGCTGTCTTCAGCGGGAGCCCCCTGAACCCGCTGTTCGCTTCTGCCGGCGGCGCTGCCTCCGCCCGCACGACCCGAGACACAGTGGACAGCGGCGACGCGGGTGTCCCCATGTCAGCAGCATCGGGCGACCCGGTCAGCATGCGCAGGAACCGGCTGTTTGACCGCGGCGACAGCAAGTCGCCGGGTCCCAGCCCTCGCTCACCCATTCTGTTGCGAGACATGTCGACCGCGGCGCCAGCGTTTTCGCATGGCCGGCCAGTGGGGGCTCTGACCATGGCGCGCGATGCGCCGGGTAGCGGCCACTACGGCAGCCACGTTGGCAGCCACCTTGGAAGCCACTACGGGAGCGCCGGCGCGTCTGCCGTGTCGTCGCCCCTGGTCACGCCGCTCTCGCGGCTCAGCAGCAGCGGCCGTGACCGTGGCATGACGCGAGATGACATCGCCGAGGCTGCGGGGCTTCCGCCCGACAGCGCGGGCGCGTCCGTCGCGTACGCTCTGATGGACCGCATCGAGGAGCAGGATCGGGAGATTCAGGACCGCGAACAGCAACTGCTGCAGCTCGCGAGCCTGGTGGGTGGTCAACGCTGAGACTGTGTGCATGACCCATGGTGTGCCAGCCAACGCACGTGTGTGAGAGCGAGGAGGGAACGCACGGGGGCTTGCCGGCCGAGGCTGACGACTCCCTCTCCTGCGACATCCCACGTGTGTGCTGGCTCCTTCCAGGTTGCGCTCCGCGACCGCGCCGCCGCCGACAGCCCAAATTGTTCTGCGCCAGCTGGCAAAGTTTGTCTCAACTGTCAGTCCCCCCCACCACCACCTCCCTGCAGGTCGCGTTCCGAGACGGCGCCGACAACAGCAGCGGGTCCCCGGGCGCGGGCAGCAGCGCTGCGAGCGCGGGCGTCGCGTCGTCTGATGAGTACGACGAGCCGATGGCGGCCGCGCTTTCGTCGGAGCGCAGAGCTGCGCTGCTGGCGTCCGACAGCCTCAGCAAGCAGGCGACGGTCTCTGACGACGGTCTGTCAACGGAGCAGGAGCATATGCAGGCCGCGCGTGCGAGGGTCGCACAGCTGGAGCGCGAGGCCGCGGAGATGCGGGCACGGTTGGCAGAGGCGGATGGCGCGGCGCTGTGGGAGGCGGAGCGGGCAGCGGGCGCGCTCAAAACGCAGCAGCGAGAGGTCGATGCGCTGGCGTCAGAGCGCGCAGATGTCGACGCTGAGGTGGCGGCAGCGCGCGAGCAGCTGGAGGCGATGGCGTCGGAGCTGGCTGCCAGCCGCTCGGCGCTCGGAGCGCTGGAGGCCGCGCACGCGGCGTCTGCGCTGGAGTATGCTGCCGAGCTCGCCAGCAGCCGGGAGCGGCTAGGCGCTCTGCAGGCCGAGCTTGAGACCGAAGTGGCGTCGAGCCGGGAGGCTCTGGAGGCGCTTGACGCAGAGCTTGCCATTGAGCTGGCGGCAAGCCGAGAGCACCTCGCGGATGCCAGCGCGCAGCTCGAGTCACTGCAGGCCGAGCACGCAGCATCTGTCTCTGAGTTGGCCGCCAGTCGGGAGCAGGTGGAGGCTGTGGAGGCGGAGCTCGAGGCGCTCCGGGCCGAGCACGCGGCTTCGGCATCCGACCTGGGCGCCAGCCGGCAGGCGCTCGCGACACTGCAGGCCGAGCAAGCGGCCGGGTTGGCGGCCAGCCAGCATGAACTGCGGCGCGAGCACGTGGCAGCGAGCGCGCAACTCGATGACGCGCAGGCTGTGCGGTCGGTGTTGCTGGAGGTGCAGGACGAGCTGGTCGCGTCGCAGGCTGCGCTGAGGTGGGCAGACGGCACAGTCGCACGCACGCACGCGCACGCGCACCTGTCCGCACGCCTTGTCCAGCCTTGCTGACCTGCACGCACACAATCACAGACACGCCCACCCGCACCCTTTTCCACCCGCAGGGAGCTGCGCAGCGCGCACGAGGCCGCGCTCGCTGCGTTGTCCGCGGCCGAGGCAGCTTCTCAGCAGCTTCAGGGCAGGTGCTCAGACGCAGAGGCACGGGCGGACATGGCCGCGGCTGAGGCGCTTAAAACGCGCGCAGCGTGGCAGGCTGCCGAGGCGGAGCTGTCGTCTGCTGGGGCGCAGCTGCGGGCAGCGCAGGAGGAGGTCACCAACCAGCAGGCACTGCACGCGCAGCACGCGGTGGCCGCGGCGGCTGCGGCGGCTGCGGCTGTCGCTGACGACGCGGTCGCTGCCAGTGTGCAGCAATCGCTGCCACAGCAGCGCTCATCGGTGCAGGAGGACGTCGCAGAGGCACGGTCGGACGCAGAGCGGGCGCGGTCGCAGCTGTCGGGTGCGCAGGTGTCGCTGGAGGAAGCAAAGGTGGACGCGGACGCGCAGCGGCTCGCGCTTGCAGAGGCGAGAGGCGAGGCGGGCGCGCTGTCAGAGGAGTGCGCCACGCTGCACGCTGAGCTCAGTGCAGCACGGCAGCGGGTACGCTCTCAGTGCTATCTCACACACCTGCTCGCTAATCGTGCCTACATATACCTACTGCTTGCTCTTTACACCGACCCAACACCCTGCAGCCTACTCCCCTCGGTACACACGGGTTGCTGCCGTCTCCCTGCTCAATGCCGAGCACCCCCCCAGCCCACACTGCCTCACACATCCACACACCCTCACTCACCCACACCCTCACACACACACACTCCCTCACTCACACACTCACACACACACACACACACTCACACACCCTTACACCACAGGTCGCTGCCGTCTCCCCGCTCGACGCCGACGAGCGCGCCCGCCTGGCGCAGCTCACTGCACGCAGTGCAGCGGCAGATGAAGAACTTTCAGCGCTGCGGTCCATGGAGGGTGAGCTTTCGTCCGCGCTGGCGAGGGTGCACGGCGAGGTGGTCGCGCAGGCAGGTGCGGCGGGCACGGCTGAGGCTGCTCGCGCTGACCTGGAGGCGCAGCACGCTGAGCTGGAGGGCGCGTACGAGGCGCTGGTGGCGGTGCAGGACGCGGCCAGGGATGAGGCTGCGGGTCTGTTGCGGCGGGCGGAGGAGAGTGAAGCTGAGCTGCGGGGGCGGGCGGGAGAGCTGGCGGATCCGCTGCTGGGGGCCCGCGAGACGGCGGATCTGATGTTGCGGGCGGACCAGCAGGAGGCGCAGCTGGGGGCGCGCGCGGGCGAGCTGGCGGGGGTGCGGAGTGAGGCTGCGGTTCTGCTGCTGCGGGCGGAGCACGCGGAGCGGCGGTGTGCGGAGCTGGAGGAGGACCTGAGCAAGGCCAGGGCTGCGTACGAGGCCGCTGAGTCAGCGGGGCAGGCGGCGATAGATCAGGCAGAGGCTGAGTCAGCATACGCCACGGCAGGCGCCACCGAGGCGTCCGAGGCGGCGGCAGAGGTGCTGGCCGCAGAGTGCGCAGCGCGTGGGGATGCCGAGGCTGCGCTGGCCGCCAGGGACGAGGCGCTCGCACAGCAGCAGGCGGCGCATGGCGAGCTGCGGGCGGTTGTGGCGCAGCTGCAGGGCCAGCTCGCGGATGCAGCAGCTGCTGTAGATGCTGCAGAGGCGGGCGCAAGGGAGGTCCAGGCCAGGTGCTCGGACGCCGAGGCTGCGCTGGCCGCCAGGGACGAGGCGCTCGCACAGCAGCAGGCGGCGCATGGCAAACTGCAGGCGGTTGTGGCGCAGCTGCAGGGCCAGCTCGCGGATGCAGCAGCTGCTGTAGATGCTGCAGAGGCGGGCGCAAGGGAGGTCCAGGCCAGGTGCTCGGACGCCGAGGCTGCGCTGGCCGCCAGGGACGAGGCGCTCGCACAGCAGCAGGCGGCACATGGCAAACTGCAGGCGGTTGTGGCGCAGCTGCAGGGCCAGCTCGCGGATGCAGCAGCTGCTGTAGATGCTGCAGAGGCGGGCGCAAGGGAGGTCCAGGCCAGGTGCTCGGACGCCGAGGCTGCGCTGGCCGCCAGAGACGAGGCGCTCGCACAGCAGCAGGCGGCGCATGTCGAGCTGCAGGCGGTTGTGGCGCAGCTTCAGGGCCAGCTCGCGGATGCGGCTGCTGCTGCAGAGGTGGGCGCAAGGGAGATTCAGGCCAGGTGCTCGGACGCCGAGGCTGCGCTGGCCGCCAGGGACGAGGCGCTCGCACAGCAGCAGGCGGCACATGGCGAGCTGCAGGCGGTTGTGGCGCAGCTGCAGGGCCAGCTCGCGGATGCGGCAGCTGCTGCAGAGGCTGCAGAGGCGGGCTCAAGGGAGGTTCAGGCCAGGTGCTCGGGCGCCGAGACCGCGTCATCGTCGGCACAGGCAGCGATTGCTATGCAGGCGCTGGCGCTGGCCGCGCGGGAGGCTGACCTGAGTGTGGCGAGCGCACGAGCGGAGGAGCTCTCCGCACGCGTGGCGAGCCTCACACTGGAGGTCGAGGCGGCGCGCGGCAGGGAAGCCGAGGCGGTGGCAAGGGCTGAGGCTGTCGCGGCACAGGCCGCGGCAGCGGCGGCAGATGCCAAGGCACGCACGGAGCTCGCTGCCAGGCTAATGGCCGAGACGGAGCGGGCAGAGAGCCTGGCGGAGAGCGGGCGAGAGAGGGGCGAGCAGCTGTCGGCGCTTCAGGCCGCGCACTCGGCGCTGACCGCGTCGCATCAAGAGCTCGACGGGCTCTGCCGGTACGTCATGTGCGAGGCGTTTTCCCTGACCGCACACACACACACACACACACACACGCTCCACCACGCCGCTGATAGCGGCTAGCTAGCGCTCTGTTGCAGCCTCACCCAGGGCCACACTCCCCACACTCCTCACACCCCCACACCCACCCACCTAACTGCAACACGCACCACACGCCGTGTCCATGCTGACCAGGCACATGACGGAGCAGGCGGAGGAGCTGCGCGCGCACTGGGTGCAGCACAAGGGGCTGCTGCACGACGAGCGGTCAAAGACGGACGCGCTCAACGCGGCGCACACGTCGCTGCAGGTGGGTGGGCGCGTGCGCGGCCATGCAGAACAGTACAGTACAGCATGCAGTGGCGGTGGCTGGTGGTGCGTGCGGCGCATCTGTTGCTCGCGGCAATGGCCCGCCCTGTCGGCGGCGGCGATGGCAGGTGCAGTGGCAGCCAGTGCCGCCCTCTCCACCCTACTCATCAACATCCCCTGCACCCCAAGGCGGAACGAAACGCTGCCCAAAACCTGCTACCTGCTGCAGGCGAAGTACGTGCAGCTGGCAACCACGCTCGAGGAGGCATCTACACGCGTGGCAGAGCTGGAGTCGCAGCTCGTGCACGAGGTTTGTAGCATCCGCGCCGTCATAGCTTTGCTATGCTATGATATATGATGATTTGCTAGTGGCAATGTCCAGCCAACTCGTCCTCTCAACGTGCCCCCGTTTGGTCTTTTGCTACAGGTGGCGGGGGCCGCTGAGGCGGGCGAGGGGGCGGGCAAGGCGCTGGCTGCGGCAGAGGAAGCTGGCGGGCAGCTGGCGGCGCGTGCGGACGAGCTGGAGTCACAGCTCTCAACCGAAGCGGCTGCGGCCGCGGGCGCCCGGGCTGAGCTCGCGCTAGCGCTCCAGCAGCAGCAGGAACAGAAGCAGGAGCGTGCCGCCGCGCGCGTGGTAATGGTCGACGCGGCCTCGTCGCCTGTGCGCCCCAACCCCCACACCGCCACCGCCGCGACACAGAGCATCGCGACTGCCACACAGAGCACCGCCACTGCCACCGCCACCGCTGCCACCGCCACCGCCGCGACACAGAGCATCGCTCCTGCCACACAGAGCACCGCCACTGTCACCGCCACCACTGCCACCGCCACCACAGCTACCGCCACAGCAGCAGTTGTTGACGTCGGCGTGGGGTCGTCGCCCGCTCACAGCAGTGGCGCGCCCGCCCCGCCACAGAGCACCAGAGCCACCGCTACCGAGCCGCCGCCGCCCCAGAGCACCCGAGGCGCCACAGCAGCAGTGGTCGACGTCGGCGTGGGGCCGGACGCCGCCGCGTACGCGAGCGTCGCGCTGTCGCCCGTGCGGTACCATCTCTCGGCCGCCAACGCCACCGCCGCTGCAACCATCACCATCACCGCTGCCACGCGCCCCGAGGCGTCGTCGTCGCCACCGCCACTGCAGCCGCATGAAGTGTCGCTGTCGCCTGGTGGCGGACCCCACGAGTGGGCGTGCCAAGAGGAGCTTGTGCCTGGCTTTGCGTCAGCGCCACGCCCGGTCTCGAGCAAGTCGCCGCCGTCGCCCGAGGTGTGGGTGGACTACGAGGCGTACAAGGGAGAGGTGAGTGTGTTTGTAGGCGTGTGAGAGAGAGCTCGTGTGCCACACATACACACAGTGTGGGTAGGTGAGGAGGTTGAAGGCAGCCGTGAGGCAGCCGCAACAGCGTGTGTGCACCGCACCTGAAAACACAAAGATGGACGCAGAAAAACACACACGCAAAGAGAGAGAAAGAGAGAGGTCGTTACCGATACCGCACAACGTCAGACCTGGATAGGCTGCTTCTGGTCACCGTTGAGGGCATTATGTTTTAAGGCGGGTGACCAACCGTGTTTCAACAAGAGGGTGAATATCTTCATCTGGGGGCATGAGGGTGAAGACTCATATCCAGCAGTGGCACCCCAGAAAAGGCAGAAGGGGCACAGCAGAAGCTACAGGTGAATATCCGCATCCTCATGTCCTCATGCACACACACTCACTTTCTCTCACACACTAACACACAAAAAAACAAGACAAAAACTGTTGTGCAGGTGGAGTCGCTGGAGACGCACATCGAGGAGCTGGAAGAGGAGCTGTCCGCACGCGTCCAGGTGGGGGGTCCCAACAGCCTGCACTCATATCATGATATATTTTGCAGGAGAATTCCATGGACTGTCCAAGTGTCGATACAGAGTCCACACAGAGTCCTGATATGCATCCCCTAAGAGCTGGAGGAGGAGCTGTCTGCACGCGTGCAGGTGGGGGGTCCCAATAGCCTGCACTCATCGTCATCATCATGGATACTGCAGTATGACTCCATGGACTGTCCATGGACTGTCCATGGACTACCCATGTGGCGATTCAGAGTCCTTTTACTCACCCTCTTAAGAGCTGAGGAGGAGATTTCTGCACGCATGCAGGTGTGTGTGAGGTGGGTCCCAAGAGCCTGCATTCCATGAACTCTCCATGTGTCCACACAGACTCCTTGCATAACTATTCACCCCCCTACGACGACCCCCCAGACTGCGTGAGCCACTGCTGAAGCCTCAAGCCCGCCACTCGTAATCCCTGCTACGCGCAGGTGCACGAGCGCGCAGAGGCGGCCAGCAGGGCACTCAGCAGCCAGGACGTGGCGCAGCTGGAGGAGGCCCCCCCATTGAGAGTCCCATGTGTTGACCGCGACTGAATCCTTACCCCCACCTATAATAAGCGCAGGTGCACGAGCGCGCGGCGGCCGCCAGCAGGGCCCCCTCCGGGCAGCTGATCTCGATACCACCCACTCATACTCTCCGATATGCATCTCTTGCGCGCAGGCGCACGAGCGCGCAGAGGCCGCCAGCAGGGCGCTCAGCGGCCAGGTCGTTGCTCAGCTGGCGGAGGCGACGTCGGAGCTGCGAGCGGCCAACGCGCAGGTGCAGGGCTGTCAGGGGTGGGTGTCGGGAGTGGGGGTGGGCAGCTCGGATGCCGGGTGGAGTGCAGTGATCCCCCTGCAAGCCGTGAACCGCTCCGGGCCGGATATCCGATTTCCCAGAAAACCACTCCACACTTGGTGGGAGAGGGCACAGAGGGGTGCGTTGGGAAGCTCTCGCCGAGAGCAGCACAACCGGCATGCGTTGTGCGCATACCCGCTATGTTTTGTGCCTGGAATGAGCGGTCAAAAATGCTGGAGCCGGGAAATGAATAAATACCAAAATCTTTCCCAGGGGACACTGGTCGAGTGAGGAGGCAGCGGGCATGGGGAGGGTCGTTGCACCCAACACGCAGGTGCGCGGCGGCATTTCCTCCCACATTGGTTCACACCCAGTGCCCCCACACCATCCACACCACACCGCAGCACGCGGACGATGTCGCGCGGCTGCGGCAGCTGTCGACAGCGCACAGCCCTTCAAAGCTCAGCGGCAGCGTCACCGGCAGCCCCTCGCGGCCGCTACCTCCGCCGCCGGCGTTGTCATCAGAGGACGCTTTGTCAGAGCGCGCCGTCGGCGCCCAACAGAGCTCATCAGAGCTGTGGGAAGAGGTGGCGCGGCTGAAACGGGAGCTTGCGGAGAGCCAGGGTACAGTGGCGCGGCTGTCTAGCGCGCTGGAGCGCGAGAGCAAGGCAGCGGCCGTGGCCATTCAGCACGCGGCACACGCCGAGGCGCAGCAGCACGCGGCCGCGCGCGCGCTGGCTCTCGCGTCTGTGTACGTCGGCGGTGGTGACAGCAGCGGGGGTGGCAGCGGGGGCAGCCGCGGGGGTGGCAGCAGCGGCGGCGGCGGCAGTGCGCACTCGCGAGCGCCGGCAGGGATCCTTGATGACGGCGGTGGTGGCGACTCCCACGGGTGCTTGCAGCTGCAGCGCAGCGCCCCATTCCATGAGGACAGCCAGCTGGGGCAGCTGCACGCGCGGATCGGGCAGCTGGGCTCTCGCGTCGCCGAGTTCAGCTCGGCGCTGACGACCACCAAGTTTGGCGGCGGCGGCGGCGGTGGCGACAGCGGCAGCCGGGATGGCAGCGGAGGTGGAGGGCATTCCCACCACTCCCACCCAAACCACAACCAACGTTGCCACAGCTACCAGCCCACCGGGGCGTCGCTGCTCGCTGACCTGTCGGGCATCGTCGCGGAGCATGCACACGCAGCTGCTGGCGCGGCAGAGGTGCGCAGTCGTGGGCGCGGTGGCGTGTTGGGTCGATGTTACAGTCCTTCGGCCTCCTTAATGGCGTATTTTAGACGTGTGCTTGCGCACTGAATCCCTGGGGCATGCAGATAGCACCTGCACCAGTCCACGGAGTGGACACAGTGCCTGCGTCCACCCCCACCAGTGCACCGTTATCCGCAGCCTATGTGTGTGTGTGTGCGTGTGTGTGCGTGTGCATGCCACCTCAAGGTCTGTGCGGAGAGCGGGCGTACAACCCTCTCCATCTGATCAGCCATTCGGCGCGCAAGTCCTTAGACCCCTCCCCGCCCCCGTCCCTTCAGAACCCCAAATCCATCATCAACCCCACTCTCAGGTTGTGGCCAGCCTTGAGGACGCAGTATATGCAATCGGTCAGGCCGCTGCGCGTGAGGCCGCAGGCGTGGGTGCTGGGCTGTCAGCAGCGCTCGCGCAGCTCGACGCGTTTGAGGTGGCACTGACTGAGCTGAGGGACGACGCGGTGGCGCAGGTGCGCGCTTGGTCGCACGACACCCGCCTGCTTGCCTGCGTGCATGGTGCCACCCTACTGCTTGCCTGCCTGTGTTGCCCGCCTGCCTGCCCACTTGCCTGTCTGACACGATGCTGACACCTACGTCTGACTGCCCGCCTGTGGGCCTGTCCACTTGCCTGCCTGACATGACGCACTCTGCCTGCCCTACCCGCCTGCCTGCCTTGCAACTTCAGGCGATGGCGGCGAGCGACGAGGTGTACGCCCTGCGTGGGGCGCTTGCTGACTCAGGCGCTCACGCGGCGGCGCTGGAGCAGATGCTGGCAGAAGCTGCCGAGGCTGCTGCGGCTGCTTCGAATGGGGGCGGCGAGCAGAGAGGGCATCAGCGGGCCAACGGCAGCGAGGACCCGAGAGAGAGGGTGAGGGCGGAAGCTAGTGAAAAGGCGGAGCTGGAGGCCAAGGTCGCGCTGCTGGAGGGCGCCCTGGCACCGCTGACAGACGCGGTGGCGCACGGCAGTGACACGTGAGTTTGTGGGTTGGTTCATTATCAGGGTTCATATCGCGCACATGAGGGCCCTGTTTTGACTCATGACGCGGTCACACTCGGTGACTGTGGCAGCTGAGCGACGCGACACGCGAGTAGGCAGGGCCTAGCTAGAGCCCCAGTTTTTTTCCTAGAGCTCTGGACAGTTGTTTTCATCAGGGTCCTCTAGCTCTCTCTCTAACTTCCTTGTCCGCGTCGGCGCACTGTTGGGGCCCCTGTTGCTCAACCCCGTCGAAACCCCGACGCCAACCATACAACCCTCCCCTCCCCTCCCCCCCACCCTCCGTGCCCGCAGGTGCGTGCGCCTGGGGCAGCAGGTCGAAGAGCTCGCGGCCCAGGTGGAGGCGCAGGCAGCAGAGCTGGACGCAGCGCACGCTGCTGCAGCGCTGGCGAGGTCGGAGGCTGCTGCTGCCGTGGCGGCGCGCGGCCAGGGCGGTGCCAGTCGGGGCGATGGTGCAGAACAGGTGGTTGGTGGCGCCCCAGAGGAGGAGGAGCAGGAGCAGCGCACTGATCCATCAGAGGTGGGGCGGTCTGGCCGTGCTGTCGCGTCTGCTGCGCGCCACTCAGCCGAGCTGCCCGCCGCGTGTGCGGCCGGCGCGGGAGCAGAGTCGGACGCACAGTCGTACCGTGCGGCACGGGGCGGGTTGCTGGCTGCCGCGGCCGCTGACAAGGCGCAGCTGGAGGCGTTGGGCGTGTCTGCGCTGGCGCAGCAGGCCGGGGTGATGGATCGCTGGCAGAGGGCGGAGGCCCAGGCAGCGGCCGCGGCGGTGGATCGGCAGCGGGCGGAGGCCTTGCCCCCGGCTGCCCGATCGCCTGTGCTCGACCACCTGTGCTCAGTCACGCTGCTCGGTCGGCAGCGGGCGGAGGCAGACGCGGCTGATCGGCTGAGGGCCGAAGCAGAGGCATCTGCGCTTGACCGAGTTCGCGCAGAGGCGGACAGAGCGCTCGGCAGAGGGCGGCGGCAGACAGACTCTACTGCCGCCATGCGCGCGGCAGCTGCCGCGCAGCTACCGAGCCTGCTGGGTGTGGCCGCGTCCACACCCCGCACAGACCCGGAGGTCGCAGCCATGGCGTCGCGCGGCGCCGCCGCGGCCGCACGGGCGCGCGGCCTCCTTGGCCTCGACAATTTCGTCCGCCGGGAGGTGGAGCTGGTGATGGGACGGCCGGCGCAGGCGTACGCGGGGCTGGGCCAAGGTGGGATCGGCTCCCAACCTCCACTGGGGGGCGGTGCGGCGGTGGCGTCGTCGTCGTCGCCCACTGCGTCCACCGCACCACTGCTGTCGATCACGAGCGCGTGGGAGCTGGGGCACGGCACTACCAGCGTCGGTGTGCAGGCAGCGGCAGTTGCGCCACTGGAGGGGGGCTGGCACCACGCGGCGCCATCCACTTCAGCGACAGCAGCAGCGAGTGCGTGGACGCTGGGGCACGGCACCACGAGCGTCGGTGTGCAGGCGGCGGCGGCAACAACAGTTGTGCCGCGCCGCACGTCGGCACCCGCGGTGGTGGAGCAGCCCGCTCACGGCGGTGGTGGAGCAGCGCACTCACAGCGGTGGAGCAGCCCGCCCGCTGTGGTGGCTGACCAGCCCACCGACAGTGGTGCTGGAGCTGCTGGCCAGCATCCACCGTGGAGGCCACCCGGCATGGCGCTGGCGCCAGTGGCCGCACCAGCAGCGGCAGACGGCAGCGGGTCCGCCCGCACGTTGCCGCGTGCGGGCAGCTCGTCGCCGTCTCAGCTCGCATCGCCTCGAGCGCCCAGCAGCGGTGCAGGCGCTGGCGCGGGCGCACATACGAGCCACACGTACGAGGCGTCGCCGTCGCCGCTGCCTCTCGTGTCTATCGCGCGCGAGGTCGATGGGCTGCGGGCGCGGCTGCAGACAGCCCAGGACACTGCGCACGCGACCGCAGCCGCAGCCGGGACAGCGGCGAGGGAGGATGACGAGCAGCGGGGAGGCAGGCAGGCCGAGAGCCTGGGTGGTGGGGATGGCGCAGGCGGCACACAACTGCCACCGCAGCTGCTGGCTGAGCTGTTGCAGCTGCAGGCAGCGCTGCTCGCCCAGCTGTCCGACCTGAGCAACGCTGCCGCTGCAGCCAGCGCCGCGGCCTCTGCGCCGCGCTCCGATGGCGGCCCTGGGAACGGTTCTGGGGGCAGCGCTTCTGGGGCGGGGGTGAGAGCGGGTGGGCTCGGTGAGGGTGACAGGGACGCGGTCGGGCGGCTCGCGGCAGAAGCTGAGTCAGCGCTCGCAACGACGCGCGCCCTGCTGGCTGTTGCTGGTACCACGCCTGCACCAGTTGCTGCTGCAGCCGCGCCACCAGCGCGCTCCAGCGTGGCGCGCCGGTCTGGTGGGAGTGTGCGTGTGCATCAGGCGGCAGGCTCAGCGCAGCCGCTGACGCTGCCGCCGCGCGACGCAGACACCGCGCCCGACCTCTCGCGCATCCTCAAGCTAAAGCGCACCGCGCCCGAGGCGGGCAACGGGAGCAGCAAGCCGCCTAGCCCCAGCCGCGCGCGCGCGCCACCACCACCGCCGGCAGCATCGTCGTCAGCAGTTGGCGCCGCGCCTAGTGCCGCAGTGTGGGGAGGCGCAGACGCGGTGGGCGGCTTGCTTGTGCGCGTGGAGGCAGTGCTCGCGCGGCGCCATACACACGCCGGCGCAGACGCATCCCCTGGGGCTGCGTTCTCGGTCATCACGCCAACGCGCCACTCAGATGCAGAGCTGACGCAGCAGCAGCTGCACGCAGCGGGTGTGCAGTTCCGGACGCAGCAGCAGCCCCAGCAGCAGCAGCCCCAGCCCCAGCCCCAGCAGCAGCGGGGGCGGCAGCCCTCGCACCGGCGCTTCAGCGTGGAGCACGTCGCCACTGCACCGGAGCCCGCGTCCGCCTCACCCGACTGCGGCAGCGGCAGCGGTGGCGGCATCCGCGGCGGCGTGCTCTCGCTGGGATACCAGGACACGCCCGTGGCGCAGCACCGAGCGAGCATGGAGAGCAGCGCAGCCGCGGCCGCCAGCCTCGCCAGCAGGCGCGTGACCGCGGAGATGCTCGCGGCTGCGATGCAGTACCCAGCAGCGCGCACGGTCGGCGTGGTCGGCGTGTCGTGGCCGCAGTTTGAGGACGCGCCTCTGGATGGCAACTTTTATGACGACGACGATGAGGGCGAGCGCGAGGTTTGGCCCCAGGGCGAGGGGTATGGTGATGCGCACAACGATGGCGCTGAGGGCGCGTCGGCGTTCGAGACGCCGAGCGCGCCCGGCTCTTCTCTGTCGCACCTGCCCGCTTCCGCCATGCTGACGCCCTACCCTGTGGGCGGCCTGCAGCAGCAGCAGCAGCAGCGCACACGTGTCGTCGCCGCCACCTTCCGCCTGGCCGACGACGGCGCGCGAGTCGACAGTCGCGCCGCGCCTTCTGACAGGGCGATCGCGGATGCCAACCGCGGCACGAATCGCTCGCCGCCGCGCTGGGTGTCCCCTGACGAGGGGGGCGGCGCTGCTGCTGTCGAAACCGCGTCAGACATGGCACTGCTGCGTGAGGCTAGCAGGGCGCGCTCGCCGTGGGTGGAGCCAGGGAAGGCGCCAGGCAGGGAGCACCTCACCGCGAGCGTCTTCTCCTCGGACGCTGGGCCCTCGCCGGCCACCCTGCTCACCGTCCCGACCGCCAGGCAGGGAAGCAGGCAGGGCCAGCACCTCAACGTCTATGCAGGGCAAGCACTTGCACGGCACCAGTGACCAGCACAGTGACCAGTGAGCGACAATTTTTGACAGACCAGTGATAGGCCAGCACAGTGACTGAGTGACCATTGTTGCCCTCACCTTCATGCTAGACGGGGCAGACTAGACACCAGTGACAAACCATGTACAGTACAACAAGGACTCAGAAACTCAAAACTTAAAGAGCCTCAGTCATATGTAAGGGCCCCTCTCCACAACAAGCACCCACGCAGGCTGCACGGCTGCCAGCAGCACGAGCTGCGCGTATGTCTTTTTCTGGCGCAGTCAATCAGTACAAGTTGCCGTAAGCGAAACGGGGGCAAGCACTGGCAAAACTGCCACCTACTGGCTAGCTTCTGTCAACAACAAATCCTCCGTCGGTTTACCGCCTGATGCCTGATCAGAGGGAGGGAGGGAAGGCTAAGTGATGGGAGCGGTAGGACTGGGTTCAAGGCTTAAGAGATTCCCAGGGTGTGGCAGACTACCGCACAGCTAACAACAGCCTTCAGCGTCGCGCAGCTTAGTCCAGCATGCTCGGCTTGCAGCTCTCCATGAAGCCCGAGTTTGGGAACCCGGGGCAGAACGACGCAGCAGCAGGATTGTCGCCGGCTGTCGCGTTGTTCAGCAGGCACCAATTGGTTTTCTCGTTCACATACGGCGAGGTGGCGCACATGTACGAGCTGCGCAGATGTTGATGCATGGGGGAGACAGATGGAGTGTGAGAGAGAGAGTGTGCGTGTGTGTGGTGGATGGTGAGCGGGGCGGGTGCTTACAGTGTGTGAGCGGGATGACGGCATGGGGGGGATGAAGATGGGATGCGACCTGCACCACGCCCCCCCCCCACACACACCACACACCCACCCACCAGATGTGCGTCGCTCTGAGGAACGCGATCGCCTGGTCGGGGTTCAGGCTCGCAAAGCACTCCCAGTCCTTGGGCTGGAACGGCATGTCGCGCGGTGTGAGCAGCACCTGGCACACGAGAGTATCAGAGGTGGGAGGCGTGTCTTGGGAGTTGGGTATAACAGCTCTCAAAGTTGTTGAAGCTCTAGTAGAGGGGTTAGTGATTGTGAATATCAGGAGAGCCCTGCCTCACTCTTGATTGTCCTCTCCATCCAAAGCTTGGCTTATGAGAGGTCCAAAGTGTGGAAGTGTGAGACTTCCATACTTACACTAAACTGGAGCGTAGTTAGAGACTTGGCTCAGAGTAAGGTTTGTGACATTGGGGCTCATGGCATGCAGGTTCATGGCGTGCACCTGCCCCCGCTGCTTTCGGTATGGACGTGAATCAGTGTCGCTCAATCGGGCCCCGTCATGTCGGTGAGCCTGCTGCCCGAATGATCGTGGGTTCATCAAGGGTGTGTGTGTGTGTGTGTGTGGGTGGGTGGACGGCGCACCTGCCCACGCTGCGGGCCGTACGGAAGTGATGTGACGTTCCCGTCGGGCCCCATCGTGTTGGGCAGCCCGGCCGACGCGGGGCACGTCATCATTTCTGGCGCGCACGGGAGCTACGGGACGAGGTCGTACACGTACATGAGCGAGCGCACATTGACACGCGCCGCCTGGATCTTATTGAACTCGACGTCGCCGGCGTTGGGGGGGGCGAACAGGAACGCATCGACCTGAATGATACGTGCGTTTGCGTGTGTTTGTGTGTGTGTTTGCGTGTGCGTGTGCGTGTGCGTGTGCGTGTGCGTGTGCGTGTGCGTGTGCGTGTGCGTGTGCGTGTGCGTGTGCGTGTGCGTGTGCGTGTGCGTGTGCGTGTGCGTGTGCGTGTGCGTGTGCGTGTGCGTGTGTGTTTGCGTGTGCGTGTGCGTGTGCGTGTGCGTGTGCGTGTGCGTGTGCGTGTGCGTGTGCGTGTGCGTGTGCGTGTGCGTGTGCGTGTGCGTGTGCGTGTGCGTGTGCGTGTGCGTGTGCGTGTGCGTGTGCGTGTGCGTGTGCGTGTGCGTGTGCGTGTGCGTGTGCGTGTGCGTGTGCGTGTGCGTGTGCGTGTGCGTGTGCGTGCGTGTGCGTGTGCGTGTGCGTGTGCGTGTGCGTGTGCGTGTGCGTGTGCGTGCGTGTGCGTGTGCGTGTGCGTGTGCGTGTGCGTGTGCGTGTGCGTGTGCGTGTGCGTGTGCGTGTGCGTGTGCGTGTGCGTGTGCGTGTGCGTGTGCGTGTGCGTGTGCGTGTGCGTGTGCGTGTGCGTGTGCGTGTGCGTGTGCGTGTGCGTGTGCGTGTGCGTGTGCGTGTGCGTGTGCGTGTGCGTGTGCGTGTGCGTGTGCGTGTGCGTGTGCGTGTGCGTGTGCGTGTGCGTGTGCGTGTGCGTGTGCGTGTGCGTGTGCGTGTGCGTGTGCGTGTGCGTGTGCGTGTGCGTGTGCGTGTGCGTGCGCGTGTGCGTGTGCGTGTGCGTGTGCGTGTGCGTGTGCGTGCGTGTGTCTGTGTGTGCGTGTGTGTGTGCGTGTGCGTGTCGGGGTGGGGGCACACAACACAGCACGGCATAGCACAGCACAAAGGATAAAACACCTTAATGCGGCTCGGACCCGGCAGCGCCTTATCAATGTAGTCTGCCATGAGCAGCGACAGAACGGTTGAGACTCCGGCGCCGAGTGAGTGGCCAGCGATGGCGACGGCAAATGTATCGCCATGAATGACGCGCGTGTCAAGGATCGGCTTCAGTCCCTCAAACAGCGTGAGCGCAATCTTAGCAAACCCCTCGTGGATGCCGCCCATGCCGCTGAGCGGAGTGCCGCTCGTGTTGGCGAAACCATAGGTGAAGTCCTGCAGCCACTCCCACTTGGTCTGCGTGCCCTTGACGAGCACCACGAGCATGGATTCGTTCAGAATCACGGTCGCAAACGGGATCTCAAAATAGCTCGTAGCATTCGCTGTCTCGTTGAGCCACAGCGTGGCCAGCGTCTCCCACCTGGGGTGTATGTGTGTGTGTGGAGAAGAGGGGTGACGCCGCAAAGGGCAGCACTCATCAGAGGGTCAGAGGAACGCTGTATCCTCGCAACGCCTGCTTGCTGCCGTGCAGCGTCCCCCCCCCTCCCTCCCCGGGGAGCTGCACTTGTTCTCCTCTTCCCTTCTCCCCCGCCTCGCCCCAAGCACCCCCTCGGCGGGGACCTACCCTGGGGGCACCGGCTGCGTGGTGTTGAGGTGGGTCGCATTGTCGCCCACCATGCACGGTGCCCATTGCTCAAAGCTAGTGAGAGTGCGGTACATCCAGAAGTACACCGCGCCCTCCGAGCGCCAGTTGACGCCCTGGGGCGGAATACACCGGGCGGTGGTGGATGGGGGTTGTTGAGTGCGCGCGTGTGTGGTGAGGGTTTGTGGAGGCACACAGCGCAGCACGGCACAGCGCGTGCTGCCCACATCACAGCAGAGAGACGCCCAGCAAACAGCACACACCTTGGCCGAGATGTTGTACGGAACCGGGCGCAGGTCTACCAGAGGGTATGGCAGCTGCACGCCCGCGTTGGACACGTTTGGTGCGGCGATCATGTTTTCCGCAGCACCGCACGATGCCTCTGTGTTGGCCTCTGACGAACCAGAGATCTGTGGGGAAGATTGCGCGTGGGAGTTGACGCGCAGCTGAGTGGGAGTTGAGTAACTGAGTGGGAGTTGAGCAACTGTTGCACAGTGCTGGCTGGTGCTGCCCCCCCCCACGCGCCTCCCCCCCCCCCCCCTCACCAGAATTCCCTCAACCAGCTTGAGCACAGTGCAACCAACGAAGGTGTGGTTCTGCGCGTTTGCATCAGGTTTGCAGGGGGGGGCAGGATGAGGATGAGGCAGGATGGGAGTGTCTCTCATGAATCAGCTGCACCGACTTGCGAATCTGCTGATTGTCGTGTATCAGCTGCACCTACTTGCGGTACGTGCTGCTGCTAAACACACGGTGGCGTGGCGGTATGTGCGCAGTGTGTGCATAATCTCATCTCGTATTCACATGCGATTTTTCGCACGCGCCTTGTTCAGGCCGAGATCCACGCACATTTGCGCCGTATTATTGATGATGAGGGCATGAGCACAGGCTGGTAGGAGGAGCAGGAGCGCGAACGCAGCAGCAGCTAGTGTCGGGGACATTGTTGCTGTTGCTGTTGGTTGTCGCAATGGCTTGTATGTAAAGGAGCGCTGTATAATAAGTGAATCGTAGGGGGATGGGAACTGATCAGCACGGAGCCGATGAATACCGATCGAAGGCGAAGCTCTCACACCTAAATAGCGAGAAGTGTCACACCTCCGCGCTGGCAGTGTCAATGCCTACCCGCCCCCCGCAGTGGAATGACACCCTTCAGTGAGGCTACTGAAGCTGCTTGTAACTAACTAGTGGTTCTCCCCTACAGGCCGCCCATATTTTGCACCGGCCCCTCGGTCTCCTTGTAGGCACCACTCGCCACTTCTCGCCGCTTCTCGCACGCACGCACTCCATGCTCACATCTCGGCTGCGTCTCCGCTCGGGGGCGTCGCCCTCTCTCGTCGTGCATGCGGAGCCGGTGCTCAACAAGCGCATCGGACGCGGCGATGGGGCCCTACGTCGCCTCCTCCTAGCACGCTGCCAGCCCACGGGCCAGCCCGATGCCAGCACCTCGGGCCGCCAGCATGGCGACGCACCGGAACATGGAGCGCCCAAGACTGCGCGACAGGGCGCAGGCATGCAGACGGATGCGGCGCCCGAAGTAGAGAAGGTTTTGGACGATAAAGAGATCGCGCGGCGGGCGAAAATCAGCGCCGCCAACTCGGGGAGGACGCCGTGGAACAAGGGAAAGCAGCACTCGCCAGGTGAGGGAGTGGCATGGTCCTCATGGCGCATGGCGCATGGCGCATGATGAGCCTGCACATCCCATCATGTATCACGCAGCCGGGAGCTAGGTGGAGTGCACGTGCATGCCTTGTGTGTGTGCCCTGCCCTCGTGTGTGCCCCCCCCCCTGCTGCACCCCCTGCTGCGACCGACCCCGGGGTGTGCCGCCACCACCCCACCACCCGTGCAGAGACTATCGCCAAGATCCGGGAGCGGACGATGGCCGCGATGGTCCGTCCCGAGATCGCGGCCAAGGTCAAGGCCGGCATGGAGCAGCGGAACCAGGTACACAGCCCTGAGACGCGCGCCAAAATCAGCGCCAAGGTGGGCGACCCTGACCGTGTGCAGTGCTATGCCGTGCTGTGCCTAGCTGTGCTGCCCCCCCCCACCCACACACACACGCCACCACCACCAGCACCACCCGTCCCGCCCAGCCACCAACCCGACGTCCGACCTCGTGCAGTACTCTCCCCTCGCGCCACTCTCCCCTCCAGCCCTCGCGCTCTCCCCGCCACTCTCCCCTCCCGCCACTCTCCCCTCCCGCCACTCTCACCTCGTACTCTCCCCTCCCGTCCCCTCGCACCTGGTCACCGCATCAAAGTTGCGCGAGGCCGCCGCGGCCAAGCGCGCGGCCCTTGGCCTGCCGCCGCTGCCGAGCCCGGAGGAGGCTGCAGCTGCCAAGGAGATGCGGCAGCAAGTGCGCGATGAGGTGAAGACGGCCAAGGCGGAGGAGCTGCGCGCGCGCAGGCAGGACGCCGCCTTCAGGAGGAGCAGCAGCCACAGCATGCCTGCGGCAGGCGGCAAGGCGAGCACCCACACCGGCGGCGGCGACGATGTGCCCAAGAAGCGTTTGACAAACAGCGCCGAGCACAAACGCCGCATCGCCGAGGCGATTCGAGCCAAGTGGGAGGACCCCGAGTACCGCGAGCGCATGTGCCAGCGCATGCGCGAGTCGTCGGCGGCGCGCCTGGGCAAGGAGCTGCCGGAGCCGGGCGCCGAGCCCGTGCGCCGGCGCCGCAGCCGCGTCCGCCCAGCATCCAAGAGCAGCGCGGGATGGGGCGGCGGCACCAGCGGCAGCGGCAGCGGCAGCGCAGGTGGTGTGTCGACCAGTGGCACGGCAGGAGCTAGGGGCGAGGTCAGCGAGGTCAGCAATGCCCGCCATGTCGAGTGGCTCGCGCAGGTGCAGACGATCGCAGACACGATTCGGGAGTCGCAGCGGCTGCTCGCATCGATGGACACCAAGATTACCGAGATGCGAGCGCGCGCGAGCTCGGCGTTTGCCAACGACGACTACATGGCAGCGCGGCTGGAGCAGCTGCTGGGCGAGGTGGGTGTGGTGGGCACACGTGGTGCTTTGAGTCTGGGTGGGGTGTGGGGGGGCGGGCTGGGCGGGGCACACGTGCCCCTGCTGTTAAGAGTGTTGTTAAGAGTTATTTTAGGGCGGAGGCTGTGTACCTCGGACCGCCCCACCAACACCATGAAACGCGCCAAACTTAAGGCCATACCAAGGGCCATACCATACCGATACACACACACACATACACACACACGCACCCACCACGCACACGTGTACCCACCCAACCTCCCACCAAAGGTCGAGGGCCGGCGGCGGGATCTCGCGGCTGGGATCGTGGCGCAGCAGGCAAAGATCCCGCCAAACGTGGGGTTTGACGTGCACGGTCGCGTGTTCCTGCGGGACAACAGTGGCAGCGGCGGCACGGCAGCGGGCCCCCCGCAGGTCACGGGCAGCGGGCGAGGCAGCTGTCGGGTAGCAGCGGGCGGGGCAGCAGTCGGCGGGCCGCCGACTGCGATCGCCAACGGCGCGTCGCACCCCAACACGGCCACGCGCGGCCCCGGAAGCGCCAAGGTCCAGGTGCTGTCACCACCAGCTGGTGCACCAGGTGGTCCGCGGTGGCCAGCGGACGTGCACATGCATGTGCACGTGCACGTGCCGCCGGGCGTGTCTATGGTCACTCACCGGCCGACAGACGGCGCGCGATGAGGAGGCACTGCGCCCACCATCGTTTCCGGTTTGAGCCAGAGAGAGCCCTGACTTTGCACTGCACGTTGCTTTTGTCGTGCATGCCATGCGCCATGCGCATGGGCAAGTGTGTTTTGGATGAATAAATTGCCTGTTGAAATCGCCAGTGAGGTTGGCACACTGTGTAACCAGTTGCGACACTTGGCCTTGCAGCTCGTGCGACCACGTTCCTTGTGTACGTGCTCATTGGACGCTGCTACGCCTATTTGGGGCGTCGTTGCCAGTAGTTGGCAGCACCCCCCCCGCTCGGCGTTATCGACCTCCGCGTTGACGCCATCGCGAGCCGCAGGCGATCGAAGCCGGGATCGGAGGACCGACACACACAAAAGGAGAGAAACCAAACACAAATACGGGGCATCCAACCACCACACGGCCTGTGCTGTGCTGTGCAGCATTAACAAGTAGCAGCGGCACGCAACACGCAGTCACAGCAGACCACCCCCCTGCCGGGCAGCTGCACACGCTTGGCGCATGGCATGGACCGCCATGCGCCGCATGCGCCGAGCACCAGTGCGCGCGCAAGTGCACCTCATCCCGGCAAGCCAGCCCCACGTGGGGGTGATGGCAATGCTGGCCAGCCGAGCGGAAGCGGCAGGGGCGCGGCCGCGCGCACGTCTGGCGGCAGCTCCAGGGCACCGCGGGGCGGCGGCGGCGGCAGCAAGGCCCAGGGGCCGGGCACGCCCGAGGAGGGTGTTGACGAGTGCATGCGCGCAGTGGCGGCTGTGGTGCAGCAGCAGGAGCAACAGTCGGCTGATGCAGGCACGAGCGGTGCCAGCACAAGCGGGCAGCAGCAGAGCAGCCCCGAGCTCATTCTGATGGTGCACCGCCTCAACACGTGCTTTGTGTCCGCGCGCTCGTTTGCGCACGCGATGCAGCTCGCGGAGCGCGCGGTGCTCGGGCCGCCGCCGCCAGCAGCACCGGGAGGGAGGGGGGGCGGAGGCGCGGCTGGTGTCGTTGATGGCGGCGGCAGGGGCGAGTGCGAGGAGCGAGGCGTGTCGCCCGCGGGCGGGTCGCTCATCACGGCGCTGCTGTCGATGGTCGCGAGCGGCGAGCCGCACGCGGTACTCGCGCTCAACTGCCTCTCGCTGCTGGCGGTGTCCCGCGCCGCCGCACGCGCGCTCGGGGCCGCAGGACTCGCTCCACTGCTGCTAGGGCAGCTTAGGCTAGGGGGCGGCGCGAGTGGTGGCGGTTATGGTGGCGCGCTGGAGCCGCCGATCCTCGAGGCGTCGCTGTCGCTGCTGCTGACGCTGGTGCGGGTCGACGCGCAGGAGGCGGGACGCCCGCTGCTCGCGCGCCACGCAGGCGGCCTCGCCGCGGTCGTCGCGCTGTTTGTGGCACGAGGGGACGATCGCTGCGAGGAGCTGGCGGTCCAGGTGCTCGAGGAGATGGCTGGCACGCGCGCGGGCGCAGCCACGGTCGCCGCCAATGCCGGGCTCGCTGCGGCCGTGGAGGGCACGGAGGCACGGGCGGATGCGCCGGACGCGCTGCGCAGGCGCCTGGCCGCGGCGCTCAAGCTCACGCGGCTGCTGGGTGGGGGCGTGGTGCAGCCGCCAGTCTGTGCCATCTCTAGCAGAAAAGGCAAGGCAGGATGATGTAGGCGGAGCGTGTGTAAAACTGATGGTCAATGCCACTCTCTGATGATCAATGCCACTCTCTGATGATCAATGCCTCTCTCTCCCCTCTCAAGTTGGCTGTGCATGCTGCGGGATCAACTGGTAGGCAAGGATTGCGAAGCATGCAGGAGTTGCACGCGCCAACAGCGCATGCTCGGTCGTCAGGGGGCTGCCCCCCGCGAGGGTGGGCGACCCGCAAGCACCATGCGCCTGCTCCGCCTCTGCCTGTGCCGCCGGCGGCTGCGCCTGCAGCAGCGCCTGCTGCGCCTCCTCTGCCTGCGCCCGCGCAGCCGCAAGCTCTGTCGAGAACTCGGCGACGATGGAGCGCACAGCGGAGACCACATCAAACGCGTTGGGGTCGCTGACCTGCGCGCAGAGATTGCAACATGTGTGCGTGTGCGTTAGTGCAAGGGTCTGATCTCGTCACATGTGTGTGCGTGCGTGCAGCTCTTCTGATCTCATTTAGGCGCGCGCACGGCGGACACGACAGTCAAACGCGCCACTGACCTGCGCATCGCAATGCGATGCATGGCAGCATGTGTGTGTGAGAGTGAGAGTGAGAGAGTGAGAGGGAGAGGCAGAGAGGGAGAGAAATTGGTAGATATGAAAGGATCTGATTTCATCCCATGTGCGCGCGTGTGCAACCATCCACCGGCATGGCGGACAGCCGCAGCACCACCTGTGTGTGTGTTGCATACGTGTTAGTTGGAGTGCGAACCAGATCCGATACAATCTGTGCGTGCAATGTATCCAACATGATATGATCTGTGCCACCCACCGGCATCGCGGACAGCAGCCGCAGCCCCACCGCGTCGCCGACGCAGACCCGGCGGTCGATCACCTCGCGCACGGCCAAGCTCTGCACCGCCTGCGCTGCGCGCAGCGCAACTGCCGCATCCTCCGCTGCGAGTCGCTTGGACCTGCGGCAGGCGGGGCGGGTTCACGCATGTGTGGGGGTGTGAGTGAGTGTCTGTGCATGTGGTGGGCAGCGGCGGGGGGGGGGTCACACATGTGTGAGTGTGTGTGTGAGTGTCTGTGCGTGTGGTGGGCAGCGTTTGCACAGCCAATCCTTTTATCTGTCCCTTGCTCCCATGAAGTGAAGACCGTCTCTGCATTTAAGTATCTAGGGAGTTGGATAACCCAGAGTGGTGGTGTGGAAAAGGAGATCGGTGTGCATGTCGGTCGCGCGCTGGGCGTGTTTGCGTCTTTTGATAAGATTTGGGCCAGCAAGAAGATGCAAGTGCAGTCTAAGATGCGGGTTTACAACACTTTCGTGCTGCCCCACTTTCTGTACGGCTGCGAAACATGGGCCCCTACTAAAACACAACTGACTCGATTGGAGGTTGCCCACTCTAACTGCCTTCGTCGCATTCTGGGTGTGCGCCTGGTCGACCGGCACAGATTAACTTATATTTGGCAGGCGTGCGACACTGAGCCAATTGAGAGCCTTGTGGCAAAGCGATCAATGCAGTGGCTAGGCCATGTGATGCGCATGCCGGCTTCTCGTCTTCCTCGTACGACTTTTGACTGCACAATGGATGTGGCTCGGCAGCAAGGCCGGCCTCCAGCCTCCTCCCGACACTATTTTCTTAAGCTACTGATTCAGCAGCTAGGCGAAACTAGTGGCACTCGTTCTGATTGGAAGACTTTTTCGGACACGGCGTTTGAGCGTGCTCAGGATAGGGTCGGGTGGAGAGCCGTGGTGTACGGTCCGGCTGCCCCTCAGGCGCCGGCCCCTCCACCACGGCGGTCAAGTAGATTGGCAAGCGCCACTTGACCCCCTATCCCCTAGAAGCAGTTAGGACCTATTTTGGAGGCGTCGCACAATAGCTCTCCTTTTTGCTCTGGGACTACACGTTGGCAGGCAGCCGGCTGGTGGCTACCGCCCCTCACAAGTAATTGGGCCAGAACTGGACTTGGGTCTAGGCGGTGGTACTAGGACTAGAGGTAGTCTTTGCTGGAAAGCCGATGTAACTGCAACTGTAACTGTAACTTGCTCCCATGCACAGCATGCGCCCCCCCCGCCCCACAACACGTCAGCATCATGTGCACAGCTCCCCTCTGTCCCTTGCCCCCATGCACACACACCCTCGTCTCCACACCCGACGCATGTCGGTGTCAGTGCTCCCCTCGCACTGATTTCCTGTCCCCGCCATTCCCCCCCCCCCCCCCGGCCCCCACCTCTCCGCCTGCAGCGCCACCGCCTTGGTACCCTCCCCGCCGCGCGCCCCTCCAGCCCCGCAGCCAGCTCCCTCGCCCCTATGCACACACACACACACACGGCCCCCACCTCTCTGCTTGCAGCGCCGCCGCCACCGCCTGCGTCCCCTCCGCCACGCGCTCTTCAATCCCCGCAGCCATCTCCTTTGCCTCAGCAGTTGCCGTCGAAAGTCGCCCAGCCATCGCCTTGACCTCGGCAGTTGCGGTCGACAGGCGCCCAGTCAGCGCCTCGACGCTCGCCTCCAGCTCAGCCACGCGCTCGCCGCCCTTCTTGCGACCGAGCTCCATCGCGCGCTTCATCTTGTCAAACAGCTTCTCCTGCGGTTCAAGTGTTGTGAAAACAAACATTTTGGGGTTTCTTATTTTGCGACATTGGTTCGTTGGTCGGTCGCTCCACAACCCCAAACACAGTTTATTAATACCTTGTGCTGCTCACCCACCTCCTTCCTCAGCTGACCGCGCAGCTCAGAGTGACCCCTCCTGCCTGCACCCCCCACCCCACACAGGTCCTGACACCCACTGGGCGCAAGCTCGCAGGCACGTCCTTGGCGCTGGTCAAAATCAAACAATTTGTGTTTTTTAAAATAGATTCGCCCATTGAAGCACCCACCTTGTGCTCCACCTCCACCTCCTTCCTAGGCTGAGCGCGCAGCTCAGAGTGACCAACCCTGCCTGCGCCCCCCGCCCACCCACCCCCCCAACACCCCCCTTGCAGACACCTCCTTGGCGCTTCTTCAGCTGTCCAAAATCAAACGATTCACGTCAATACCGGCACAGCCCACCGACGCACCCACCTTGTGCTCTTCTTCCACCTCCTTCCTCAGCTGCGCGCGCAGCTCAGAGTGGTCGCCAGCGGGAGTGGCGCTCGACGTGGCCGGCAGCGGCGGAGCCGCAGCGTGCTTGGCGCTGGCCTCAGGCGCCGCTGCGGGCGCGGCACGCTTGGCGCGCGTACCGCTGGGCCCTGCCTCAGGTGGCGCTGCGGGCGCTGCGGGTGCTACTGCCGCTGCTGCGGGCGCTGCCGGTGTGGGTGCTGCTGGCGCCGCTGCCGGTGCTGCCGCGGACGCTGGTGCTGCTGTGGGCGCTGCGGGTGCGGGTGCTGCCGCGGCTGCCGCTGCTGGCGCCGCTGTGAGTGCAGCTGCAGGTGCTGCTGCTGCGGGCGCTGCTGCTGCCGCGGCTGCTGCGGGCGCTGGTGGCGCCCTTGCGGGTGCGACCAGCAGGACAGCGAGCGAACCGGCGCGCGAGCGGTCAGCGGAGAGGCTGCAAGCGCGCGGGGCGGCCGCAGCCTCGGCGGTAGCGTCCCCGGCGCCAGCGTCGGCGGCTGCTGCGGCGCCCTGCGTCAGCGGGCGTTCGGCGCCCTCCGCAGCCTCAGGCGACGCGTCAGCGCCAGTGCTCGTCGCGGGCTTCTCGCGGCGCCGCTTCAGGCTGGGCTGCCCAGGCTCGCCGCCGTTGTCGTTGCCAGGTGGCGGGGAAGCGGCGGCCGCTGCCTTGGACGACGGAGCAGACAAGGAGAACTGCTTGAAGTTGGCCTGGGGCGCGTCTTCGTCGTCACCGCCGCTGTTGCCGCCGTCGGCAGGTGCGGCAGCCTCGGCAGCCTGGGCCGGCGCCGGCGCGGGGGACGCCCTCCTCACGCGCGCCGCGCGCTTGATCAGCAGCTCTTCGTCGCTGTCATCATCGACAGCGGCAGCAGCGGCGGCCGCGGCCGCGGCTACAGCTGCAGCCGTCTTGGCGCGAGGGGCAGACTTCTTCTTGGCCGGGTGCTCGTCCCCGCTCTCCCCGCCCTCCTCGTCTTCCTCATCCTCCAAGCCGGCGTACTCGTCTGCAGTAGGCGGGCTCCCACCCGCCTTGTCCCCCCCTGCCGCCGCGCCTGGTGAGGCACCCTCGCCCGCGGAGCGCTTTAGCTTCAGCGTCACCTTGGTGGAGGCCGCGGGCGTGCCCTCGCCCGCGCCCACGTCTCCCCACAGTCCGGCAGCCGACTTGCGCCACGCCGCGGCCGAGCCCCCGCGGCGCGGCCGCGCGGCGCCCACGCTCTGCGCGGTCGGCGTCGGCGCGTCACGACCACCCTCTCCGCCCTCGCTCTTCGCGCCCACCTCGCTGCCACTGCCACCACGCTCGGCCATGTCGGCGTCCTCTGCGTGTGCACCGGGCGTCACGGCCGCCGGGTGCGCGCGCGGCCGCTTCTTTGCGGGCGACGTGAACTGCGCGCAGGGAGGGGTGCGGGTGGGTGTGAGTGTGGTGTGAGTGGTGTGAGTGTGGTGTGAGTGTGGTGTGAGTGTGGTGTGATCTGCGCACAGGGAGAGGTGAAGAAAGTGATTCCCTGTGCGACCATAGGCAGCCAGTCCGGTTAGTCCGGCTGTATCTGGCTGTAGACAACAAAATAACTCGGGCGAAGAAGTCGCAGTGAGCTCACTGTGCGGACCGCCCCTCTGACCAGAATTCCTACAGCCCCCCCCCCCCCACCCTTAGGGGCGCCACACAGACTGTCATATCCATCGTCAGCATCGTCGTCACCATCTCCGATGCACCTCTCCGTCCGCGTCGTTGATGAGCAGGGCGTCGTCGTCCACCTCTCTCTGACAATGAATTACGAATGTGCCCCCGACTGTTCCTATTCAAACATCACTACGATCCTACAGCCCGTCCGCTCTTTTCAGACCCCCCCCTCTCCTGACGCCCCCCTTTTGCCCTCCACCCCTTTCTCGCATCGAAATACGAATGCGCCCCCGACTGCCCCTCTTCAATCATCACTTCCGCACGCACACACACACACACATACACACACGCATGTATCCACTCAGTGGACTAGTGCGGGTGATAGTGTCTGCCTGCCCCTCAGGGATTGAGTGCGCAAGTCTAATACGCCATTTAAGGCATCCAACAAGCCTGTAAAATCGACCACCACCACACACACACACGCACGCACACACACCCACGCCCACGCCCACACACACGCACGCCCACACCCACCCCTCCGTCGTCGTCCTCAATGAGCAGGTCGTCGTCGTCTGATCCGAGGGCTACGGCCGCAGCCGCTGTGGCCGCAGTCGCTGCTGCCGTTGCTGTGGCCACGGCACTGGCGACGCGCTTGATGGCCTTGGAGGCGCGCTGCGGTTTGTGTGTGCGTGTGTGGTGGTCGATTTTACAGTCCGTCGGAAGTCCAATGCGAGTGTGCGTGCGTGTGCGTGTGTGCGTTGGGTGCTTGTGTGTTTTGCACTGCAGCGATGCGCTTGATCGCCTTGGATGAGCGCGGCGAGTGTGTGCGTGTGGGTGTGTTTTGTGCTTGTGCGTGTTTGACTCTGCGGGGGAGAAATGACGGGGAAAGGGGGCCTGCAGAACAAAGGACCATTTAGCTGCCAAGACAGGGATCCTATGGCAGACGGCCACAGCATCTCACCCCTCCCCCGCGCTAGCTGGCTGGTCGTGGGTCCATGGGTATAATGGAGGAGGAGCCGAGCAGATGGGTAGATCTCATCTCTCATCTTTCCTCTCATCTCTCCCCAAACTCACCCTCGCGCGCGCCAGCAGCGACCCATCGTCCTCCTCCTCCTCCTTGCTCCCCTCGCTCATCGCGGCTGTCGCGGTGACGGACTCGGAGGTTCCGCGCTATGGGGTGTGAGGAAAGTTTGGAGTATGAGGGCGCACATAGGGGCGTGTGGATCGTGTGAGTCGTGATTGTGTGTGAGTTGTGGTGTGCATATTGTTAGCCGCGGCGCCGCCAGGACCGCGCTGTGGGGTGCGGGAGCAGTGTGAAGTGTGTGGAGTGGGATTAGTGTGAACGCAGAGTGTGAAGGCACGCACAGGGCGTCGCCGGTTCCGCGCTGTGGGCTGTGTGGGCTGTGTGGGGTGGTGCGTGTGCGCGTGTGTTTGTTCTGGTGCACGTGGTGGGGGCGGTGACTGCTACTATGGTGTGCGTTCTAGTGTGCGCCGTGGTGGCTGCGTGTGTGTGTGTGTGTGTGTGTGTATGTGTGTGTATGTGTGTGTGTGTGTGTGTTCTGGTGCGCGTTTGGTTGGCTGCAATGAGCGACCCCTCCCTAGGCTCGCACCCTCTAGGCATTCTGTTCCACTCGCCCGCGCCACTGCCAGCTTTGCGTGGCCGCCTATGCCGGCTGTAAGTGCCAACGAGTCAACTCAACATGCACCTACAAGAGGCCCTCGCTACATTCTAGGCCCTCTGTTCCACTCGCCCGCGATGGAGAGGCGTGCGCCCCGCCGGCTCCTGCGCATGTGCCGCCTTGGGCGCCCCACCCTCCGCGTGGCCGGCTGTGCAAGTTGTCTGTGCCCCCCCCCTTTGGCCCCCCTAGGCCCCTCCCCCCCTCTAGGCCCCCCCCCTCTAGACACACACTCTCTAAATGGCCTTCTGTTCCACTCACCCGCCCCGCAGTCTGCTGCGCATGCGCCTGCACCACAGCCGCCCTGGGCGCTGCCCACCGCCCGGTTGGCGCGGGCGCTGCGCGGAGCGTAAGCCCCGCGCCTGCGGCCTCCCACAGCCCAGCGCGGGCGAGGGAGGAGAACTCGCCGGTGGGAGCGTCGTCGTCGTCACTGAGCGTGATGGGCTCTGCGTGTGTGTGTGTGTGTGGATTGAGTGTGGGAAGAGCGTGATTGCGTGTGTGTGCGTGTGTGTGCGTGTGTATGTGTTGGTAAGCGGACGAGGGAGGAGAACTCGCCGGTGGGGTCGTCGTCGTCGTCACTGAGCGTGATGGGCTCTGCGTGCATGCACGTGTGTTTGTGTGTGTGTGTATACAGTGTGAGAAAAGCGTGACTGAGCGTGCGCGTTTGTGTGCGTGTGTGCGCGTGGGAGAACTGGCTGGGGGCATCGTCGTTGTCCTTGTCAAGCGTGATGAGCTCTGTGTGTTTGTGTGTGTGTGAAGGTGTGTGTGTGCGTGTGTGTATGTGTGTGAAGTCCCCGGCCCGCCCGGCGCCTAGCGCCACAGATCCGACGTCATGCCTTCCGACGTTATGCCGTCTGCTGCTACTCCTACTCACCCCCCTTGCCACCGCCGGTGCCCCTCCAGTTGGGCCGCTCGCGCCGCTTGCCGCCCGCGCGCCGCTTCCCGCCTGCGCGCACAGCCCCGCCGCCACCGCCGCCGCCGTCGCTGCCGTCGTCGCTGTCCAGACAGCCCCCCTCAGGCGGGGAGTCCGACAGGCTGAGGTCGACGCGCGCAGAAGCCGCGGACGCCGCCGCAGATGGCGCAGAACCAGACGCGTGCGCCGACTCCTGCGCAGTGTTGTAATGATGCCGGGGTGGGTGGGTGGGTGGGTGTGGTGGGAGAGGGGGGGGGGGGTCAGGGGGGCGACGACAACATTTGGGCTCTGACAGACGACTGAGGTCACGCGCGCCGCCGCTGGCGCCTTGTGCGGCGTAGAACCCGACACACGCACCGACTCCTGCGCGCACAGTGTTATTACGACGACGGGGGAAGGGGGGGGGGGTAATTCAGAAGGGGCGACGGCACGTCTGAAGGGCAGGCGACTCGTTGACGGGCGCATGTGCGGGCGCAAGCGGCTGCCACACCCTTAGACTGTCTACAACAGACTTGACAGGAGTCCACCAGCCTCAATGATCTAAACAGAGCCCACCAGCCTCTATTATCTACAACAGCCCAGCAGCCCATCAAATAGGCACGCCCACCACCCATCAATCATAACAGCCCAGCCTGCAACAGTCACGCTCGCAGCTCTAGGGCCCCCCTAGCCAGACTATCTACAACAGCCCAGCTTGCAACAGCCACACTCGCAGCCACCCTGCGCTTCAGCTCAACTACAACGGTTAACACCAACACCAAGGATACTAACAACAGACACCTCCATACTCACACCTCAAAGAGCAGCGCCACGTGGCGCATCCTGATGATACGTAAAATCGAGCCAGACAGCCCAGCCCATCAACAGCCCGGCACAACCTAGCATCCCAGCCAATCTACACCAGCGCTCGCACCTCCGCAAGCAGCGTCGCCGCGTGGCGCGGTGCCATCGCCTCGCGCGTGACCTGCGTGTGCAGAGAGGGCAGAGTGTGGGCAGAGTGTCAGGTGCTAAGGTCATTGGTTGCATTGTGTGTTGGTTGCCTGTGTTGAGTTTATCGAGTGGTGGTGCACCAGGCTGGCGTGGCGCGGCGCCATCGCCTCGCGCGTGACCTGCTTGTGCAGAGTTGAGGGCGTGCACTGGGTGCTGGATGCATTGAGTGGGGTGTTGAATGCATTGGGTGCTGGGTGCATTGAGTGAGGTGTTGAATGCAGTGGGTGCTGGGTGCTTTGGGTGGGGGTGCAGAGTGTGTGGGCGTAGGGTGATGGGTGCATGCAATGCTGGGTGCATTGAGTGGGGTGTAAAATGCAGTGGGTGCTGGGTGGATTGGGTGGGGGTGCAGAGTGTGTGGGCGTAGGGTGTTGGATGCATTGGGTGCTGGGTACATTGAGTGGGGTGTTGAATGCAGTGGGTGCTGGGTGGATTGAGTGGGGGTGCAGAGCGTGTGGGTGGTGGAGTCATTGGGTGCACACATAGGACACCAGGATACACATGTCAACCCTTACACCACAAACTCGTACTCCCCCCCCCCACACCACCACACAACACCTGCGCCGCAACCGCCTGCAGGATCTGGTTCCTCAGCAAGTTTGGCACATTCATGCCGATGCCGATGCCGATGACACACACTCACACACACACACCCACACCCACACACCCACACACCCACGCACACCTGTGCTCCAATAGCCTGCAGGATCTGGTTCCTCAGCAAGTTTGGCACATTGATGCCGATGACCGATTCCTTGTCACCGTTGCGCGTCGTCGCTGTCACGTTCATGACCTGGAGGGGGTGACTCCTGCATGTAGGTGTGTGTGTGTGTGTGTGTGTGTGCATGTGTGTGTGCGTGCGTGTGTGTGTGTGTGTGTGTGTGAGTATGCGCGTGAGTGTGTGTGTCGTCGCAGTCACGTGCATGACCTGGAGAGGTGGGGCATGTAGGGGAGGTGACGTGTGTGTGTGTGTGTGTGTGTGTAAGAGAGAGAGAGGAGGAGAGAAGAGACCAGTCACAGTCATGTTCATGACCTGGAAGGGGGGAGGACTTGCGGGGGGGGGGGGGAGGTGACGTGAATGTGTGTCTCTGCGTGTGTGTGTGTGAGAGGGCGTTGTTGCCGTCACGTTCATGGCCTCACGGGGGTGGGTATTGCGGGGGTGGGGGTGGAGGTTAAGTGTGTGTGTGTGTGAGAGAGTGTTGAACCCAAGGCAACCTTGCCGCGATGCTCATGCCTGGAGGGGGTGGAACCTGAGGTGCAAGGTGGTGGTGGTGGTGGTGCGTGTGTGTGCGTGCGTGTGTGTGCGTGCGTGTGTGTGTCGGAGCAGCAGCGCTCCGATGACGCCACGGTGCTGGCGTAGGTGTGTGTGTGTGTGTGCCCCCCCCCAAAACAAGGATACTATCCTTTCGATTCAGGCGCTGGTCGGTCATCCGCTATTCGAAAGACATCCCAGTGCACGGATCAGCCCTCATAGCAATTGCCGGGACGTATTGCTGTTAGTACTACAGGCGTTTCCGGTGCATGCGGACGGCCTTATGTAACGCTTGGTTGGTTGGTTGTGCGTGCGTGCGCATTCCCCCTATCTTCCCGCCGTTGGATTTTTGCCAGCACGTGGCCGATCGTTGCCATGTGTGCGCTTGCGTGCGTGTGTACGTGCGTGCGTGCGTGTATGCGTGTGTGTGTGTGTGTGTGTGTGTGCGTGTGTTGTGTGTGTGCCCCCTACC
Organism: Chlamydomonas sp. UWO 241; assembly: GCA_016618255.1. Lineage (NCBI taxonomy): Eukaryota > Viridiplantae > Chlorophyta > Chlorophyceae > Chlamydomonadales > Chlamydomonadaceae > Chlamydomonas > Chlamydomonas priscui. The sequence goes on from VFSX01000024.1 coordinate 882,143, forward strand.
TTCCCGTCATTGGGTTTGCCAGCACGTGGCCGATCGTCGCCATGTGTGCGCTTGCGTGCGTGTGTAAGTGCGTGTGTGTGTGCGTGCGTGTATGCGTGTGTGGGTGTGCACGTGTGTTGTGTGTGTGCCCCCTACCTTCCCGTCATTGGGTTTGCCAGCACGTGGCCGATCGTCGCCATGAGGGACAGCACCGACCCAGAGATGACATCGAGCTCTGACGTGCGGTTGGCCGCCTGAGAGTGCTGCTCGGCCTGCCAGCTGCAGTGGGCAAAGCAGGGCAGGGCAGGCGGCACGGGGTGGTCAGCGGGCGTGCTCAAACATCAATGTCTTCTCTACTGTACGTGTGTTGCCTTTGCGAAGAACGGTCGATTTTCACCGCCCCCCCCCTGCCCCCCCCCTACGAAGTTGATAAATAGTATTTATCGTCGAAAGTCGCGATTTGGGGCGTCAAAATGACTAAAATCGATGACAAACTACCCCCGCAATAGGATCAAACAATTTAAGTTGACGTTCCCCGGCAAGCAATATGGACGGTATAGGGAAGCGTGTGACTCCTGAGAGAAGCGTGGGATCTCTTTGAGTGAGGCAACTGGCGGTCAGGAAGTGCGTGAGCGCAGCTCGGCCTCCCAGCTGTAGTGGGCAGGGCAGGCGGCACGTGGGAGGGGGGGGGGGAGGGGGGGCAGCAGGTTTGTTAGGGCACAGCTAGGCGGCGGGGAGCAGCAGGCAGATAGATGACAGGGTCAGACGAAAACTATTACTCCGACACGCGCCCCCCCTCTCCCCCCGTACAACCCCACTCACTAGCCCTTCATCCTGCTGTTTGCCCCGTTGTTGGTCCCAAACACGTCCTCCTCCGACACACGCTTCCACGAGGCCAGGAACTCGTCGCACGACCAGTCGGAATGCTGGTGGCCGGTCGCAGGGCGCACAATGTGGAAGAACGCGGGGACCGAGCGCCGCTGGTTGCGCGTTTGCGCGCCAGCTGCCCCCACGTATCACAGATGTTGCGTTGCCCCTCATGGCGCGTGAGGTCGTGGGTGCAGCGGCAGCACTTGTATCGCGCCTAAACGGGGCTACGTGCAGTAGTGCCCGTGACAATTGTCATTTCTGGTCGTGCGTGTGTGCTTACAGGCACGAATATTCTGTGTGCATTGACCGGACCACTTTCGTCCAGTGTGTGTGTTGTTGTTGTTGTTGTTGTTGTGTGTGCCTGTGTGTGTGTGTGTGCGTGCGTGTGTGCGTGTGTGTGTGCGTGTGTGTGCACATGTATCGTTCTCTGTGTTTGGCGTTTGTGTGTGTGTGTGTGTGTGTGCGTTACACATGTCTGTATGGGGTACCATGCATCACCACCACCGACACCGACCTAGAGCTCGCGGCGAGTGG
>VFSX01000417.1:0-7500 GCA_016618255.1 Chlamydomonas sp. UWO 241
CAACCAACTTCAACTTCAATCGCAGCGTATCATCTCCCCATGGGCCGATTAATTCCATGGGCGATAGTCGGGGTTGTCCGTCGTGCAATGTATACGTCGCCGCAACTACTAGATCCGTTCGGCCGCGGCCTACCAGACTGAGTTTTCGTTGGGCAGGCCATGAGGACGTCAAATCAGCTCCTTGGACCGATGAACTCGATGCGCGACGGACAAAGGCAGGCGGGCCTGGGATAGGGGCTCGGTAGACGGGAAAGGGGGGGTTGGAAGGGGCGTGGGAGGGGTCAGATGAGGCATCGGGGGGTCAGGTGAGGCATCAGGGGTATCGGAGGAGACGTGGGAAGGATCAGGGGAGGCGTGGGAGGGATCAGGGGGGGGCGTGGGGGGATCAAAGGAGGCGTGGGAGGGATCGGAGGAGGCGTGGGAGGCGAGGGGGGAGAGGGAGGGGGGTTGGGAGGGGTCGGAGGAGGCGTGGGAGGCAAGGGGGGAGTGCGCGTGCGCGTGCGCGTGTGCGCTCACGGATGAGGGGGAGGCTGGGGGGTGGGGGGTGAGGAGGGAGTGCCAGCCTGGATTGCCAGCATGGGGTCAGCGTGCGCGGGGGGGCTGGGGAGGTGCATGGGGCGGGGGTGCATGGGCCTGCATGGCGTGCACATGGGACGGCGAGCTCCATGTGGGGGTGAAAGCGTGGGTGGGTGGTCGACTGTGGGTGGGTGACGGTGGGGAAGAGTTGGACAGTGTGGTTTGGAGCGTGTCAGGGGGGGTGAAGGGTGCTGAAGGGGGGGATCATGGCAATGTGAGGTTCTCTGTGGTGCATGGTGTCGTGGCGCCGCAGTGGGTCGCGGGCAAGAATCTGCTCGGCGTCAGGCGGTGGCGGGGCGGTCCATGATGCGGTCGACAGTCTGCCGAGGAGCTGTTCGGCGCTGGCGAGGGCATGGGACTGGCTCTGCGACAGGATAAGGATTGGGACTGTGGAAGAGGTTGCTCGGCTCGCTGAGGCTGCCCCCTTCGGGCGGTGACGATGGTGGAAAGTCCAGGGTGGGCCGCAGTACATAGGCGGCAGTCGACGGGGGGGGGCGGGGCGATGAGTGGGGATGGGCGACGGCGACTCACATGGGCCGACCGCCGCGACTCGCGGAGAGGGGCCGCCCAGGGAGTGGGCCGCCCAGGGAGACACACATACACACACACACACACACACACACACACACACACACAAACACACACAAACACACACACACACAAACACACACACACACACACACAAAACACACACACCACAAAAACAAAACACACAAACACACACACAAACACACACACCACACACCCACACACACAAACACACACACACACATACACACACAAACACACACACACACACACCACACACACAACACCGCCACCTTGTGCTCGGGTGTAGAACCCGCCCGGCCCCATGCCCAGTGGCCGCAGCTCGTTGACCAGGTCGGCTTGCTGCTGCACTGATAAGAAGCCCTGTTGTGTTCAGGGGGTGGGTGGGGTCATAGCACAGCAAGTCAGGCTTCAGACAGGCTTGGAGCGTTGTGTTGATGTGAGGCAAGGGTGCAGTGTGGTGGAGTGAGGCCGGCTTGCTGCTGTACTGTACTGGTAGGAAGCCCTGTTGTGTGGGTGGGGTCATAGCACAGCATAGTCAGGCTTCAGACAGGCTTGGAGCGTTGTGTTGATGTGAGGCAAGGGTGCAGTGTGGTGGAGTGAGGCCGGCTTGCTGCTGTACTGTACTGGTAGGAAGCCCTGTTGTGTGGGTGGGGTAGATTTTGAGGGGACCGTTCACATGGCAGGAAGGTTGGCAGTCAGCATAGCACAGCGCAACACAGCGCAGCCCAGCCTGGCTCAGAACGGCACCGCACAGCACCGCACGACACAACGCGGAACAGCAGGGCATAGCACAGTACAGCACAACACATGACAGCATAGCACGGCGCAGCACGGCGCAGCACGGCGCAGCGCAGACACAGCACAGCACAAGCACAGCACAAGCACAGCACAAGCACAGCGCAGCACAGCACAGCACACGCACAGCGCAGACACAGCATAAGCACAAGCACAGCCACAGCCACAAGCACAAGCACAACACAACAAAGCACAGCACAGCACAGCACGGCACGGCACAGCACAGCAAAGAACAGCACAGCACAAGCACAGCGCAACACAGCACAGCACGACGCGCCGCTGCGCGGCAGGGCACAGCACACGGGCACGACACCGGCACGTTCAGCAGCACAACGCAACTCGGCGCATCGCATCGCGGCGCATCGCATCGCATCACATCGCATCACGTCGCAGCACAGCGCAGCATAGAGCAGCATAGCGCAACACAGCGCAACTCAGCACAGGGCAGCAACTCGGCTCGGCACAGCACCGCAACTCAGCACAGCGCAGCACGGCTCGGCTCGACACAGAACCGCAACTCAGCACAGCTCAGCGCAGCACAGCGCAACTCAGCACGGCGCAGCACGGCTCGGCTCGACACAGAACCGCAACTCAGCACAGTGCAGCGCAGCACAGCGCAACTCAGCACGGCGCAGCACGGCTCGGCTCGGCACAGCACCGCACAGCGCAGTGCAGCACAGCACAGCACAGCACAGCACAAGCACAGCGCAGCACAGCACAGCACGCCGCGCCGCATCATGGCAGGGCACAGCACACGGGCACGACACAGGCACATTCAGCAGCACAACGCAACTCAGCGCAGCGAAGCGCGGCACATCGCATCGCATCACATCGCATCACATCGCATCGCATCGCATCACATCGCATCACATCGCAGCGCAGCGCAGCACAGCACAGCATAGCGCAGCGTAGCGCAGCAAAGCGCAACTCAGCATAGGGCAGCAACTCGGCTTGGCACAGCACCGCAACTCAGCACAGCGCAGCGCAGCACAGCGCAACTCAGCACGGCGCAGCACGGCTCGGCTCGGCACAGAACCGCACTGCACAGCAAATGCAGTCACCTTGAGCAGCGTCATGCCAGGTGGGAGCTGGTCGAGCGGCGTGTATGTCTGCGGTGTGTGTGTGTGTGTGTGTGTGTGTGTGTGTGTGTGTGTGTGTGTGTGTGTGTGTGTGCGCCCAGCCGTGCATGGCTGCCCGCCCCCCAGCGCACGCACACACGCACGCACACACGCACGCATGCACACATGCACGCACGCACACATGCATACACACACACAAGCACACACACACACGCACACACGCGCACACACACATGCACGCACACACACACGCACATGTACCCCCCCTCCCCCGACGCACACACACACACCCATCTCTCTCACCGTTGACGCCACTTCAGCCGCGGTTCGCTTTAATGGTACAACAATCGGCGCCATGCCCCCGCTGTGCATTTCCGGTGGGCACAGGTCGAACTGGGGCTCCATCGCTGCTGCCGCTTCAATGGCGTCGGCGTACATGACCTGTGCGTGCGTGCGTGTGTGTGTGTGTGTGTGTGATGGTCACCCTATCAGTGATTGGTTGTGAGGCGGGCACAGATCGAACTGGGGCTCCATCGCTGCTGACGCTTCAACGGCGTTGGCGTACATGACCTGTGCGTGCGTGCGTGTGTGTGTGTGCGTGTGTGTGTGTGTGTGTGTGTGATGGTCACCCTGCCGGTGATTGGTTGTGAGGCGGGCACAGATCGAACTGGGGCTCCATCGCTGCTGCCGCTTCAACGGCGTCGGCGTACATGACCTGTGTGTGTGTGTGTGTGTGTGTATGAGCGCATGTGTGATGGACCCCGCTGTGTATTTCTTGTGGGCACAGATTGAACTGGGGCTCCATCGCTTCTGCCGCTTCAGCGTCGGCGTACATGACCTGCGTTTTTTTTTCCGTTGAGAGTTGTTGGGATTTGTTCGACCTGGACTTGGGCGGTGGTACTAAGACTAGGAGGTGTCCCTTCTGCTACTCCTGCTGCAGTCGCTGCCCTCATCTTTAACGCGGCCCCCCCTCACCTCCAGCCCAAACTCGTCAAACGCCTCGAACAGGTCCCCCTGCAGCCGCCCCCCAGCCGCCGCCGGCGCCGCTGGCCGCCTGTCACGCGCGACCCCGGGCCCCGTGCGGCTGCTGCTGCTCCCGCTGCCGCGCGCCCCGCTGGGGGCCGCGCCCGCGGCGCCCGCGGCGCCCGCGGCGGGGGTGAAGACTGGGGCGGAGCCGGTGGCGAGGTGGGGGTTGATGGTGACCTTCGCGGATGGGGGGGTGAGGGATGGATGGGTGGGTGGGGTGGGGGGGGGGGTGGGGGGTGGGGAGCAAAAGGTGTAAAAACGGCGCAGCAGAAATATGAAAACAGCAGCAAGACTGGGGTTGATGGTGACCTCTGTGCCGAGGGTGTGAGGTGGTTGGGGGTAGAGGGTTGATAGAGGGGAGGCGGGTTCCTAAAGGGCCAGTGTGGGGAAACCAGCGTGGCCCCCAGCAATGGTTGTAAACAGCCGGCGTGAAGACTGGGGCGGGGCGGGGGCGAAACGTTGGCACATTAAGGGCAGAGCACCAGTGATGCCCCCACAAGATGCCCTCGTATACCGCTCAGGGCCAAATTTCCCATTTCCCAAAAAACCACCGCACACTTGGTGGGGGAGGGTGTAGAGGGATGCGTTGAAAAGCTCTCGCCGAGAGCAACACAACGGCATGCGTTGCATGAACACCCGCTATGCACTGTTCCTGGTATGAGCAGTCAAACTTGCTGGAGCCTGGGAAAATGAACTACTGAAATCCTTCCCAGGGGTCACTGGGCAGCACGAGACGCCGTGTAGGATCGCTAATATATCTCGTGTGCACACGAGCTGTTGAGAGATCTGAAGTGTCTGAAATCAAATCAAATACCAATTCTTAGTACAACAGGAGCGACACTCCCTTCTAGGATCTCGCCTATCTTACTCGGTTTAGTGGCCACACAAATCCTAAACGGCCATAACTCACAGCCCTCTGCATTGATTTCAACGATTTCACATGCACTGGAAAGCATGCGGCAAGGGCCAGGCAAGGGCCTTCCACTGATTGTGTATTTTAAAGCCACCCACCTTCATAAGCCTCAGCGCCTCGACCGCCTTCGACAGCTGCTCCGCACTCGCGACGATCCCGTGCCGCGGCGCTGCCTCGCGCCACGGCGCGGCTTGCGCCGCCGCCGCGTCGCGCGCGCGCGCCGCTGCCGCCTGCTCCTCCCTCGCCGCCGCCACACTTGCCGACGTCTCAAAGCCCGCCGCGCCACCTGATGTGGGGTTTTGATGGAACGGCAAGTCAGCCGAGCCGGGGGGGCCAACGTCTCAAAGCTCGCTGCACCAAAGGTCGTTTTGTGTGCCATGCGTCGTTATGGGACAGCTACGACAAGAGGAAAAAAGCTTCGGCTGTCCTCCCTCGCCACCGCCACACTTGCCGACGTCTCAAAGCCTGCCGCGCCACCTGGTGGTGTGATTGGTAAATCTAAAGCCAGTTTGTGTGTTTTCGCGTGCAGCACGGCACGGCTTCTGGTCGCGCGCACACGCAACGTCATGCGACGCCCTTTGAACACGAACTAAGTGGTACACTTTTCAAGCTCTGGGCAGCAGAATGAGGTCTGGACATGCTTCCTGGGCAGAGAACGACGTCTTTAAATTTTCGTTTTCCACACAATGTCCGACTTTGTGACACCCGTGTGGCCAACTTGGGTGGGGGTGGCCATATATTGGTTCGGCGCCTCACTGTCCACAGCATCGGCACTCGGCTGAATGACCCTCCGGCCGACGAGGTCAATCGCGACAGCCACCTCAATCCCACACCCTGAACCCTCAACCCTCAACCCTAACCTCTGAATAATAAACCCTCGGGCCTTAACCCCAAGGCCTACACCCTATGGCCAAAACTCACCGTCCACAGCATCGACACTCGGCTGAATGACCCTTCGGCCGACGAGGTCAATCGCGACAGCCACCTCAATCCCACACCCTGAACCCTCAACCCTCAACCCTAACCTCTGAATAATAAACCCTCGGGCCTTAACCCCAAGGCCTACACCCTATGGCCAAAACTCACCGTCCACAGCATCGACACTCGGCTGAATGACCCTTCGGCCGACGAGGTCAATCGTGACAGCCACCTTAATCCCACACCCTAAAACCCTCAACCCTAACCTCTGAATCATTAACCCTTGGGCCTCAACCCCAAGGCCTACACCCTATGGCCAAAACTCACCGTCCACAGCATCGGCACTCGGCTGAATGACCCTCCGGCCGACGAGGTCAATCGTCACAGTCAGTCTCCCCTTCTTCGCTGCCTCGGCCTCGTCCTCCATTTTCTTGCGCTGCCGCATCTCTGCGCGCTCCTGCGTGTGTGTGTGCGTGTGTGCATGTGTGTGTGCGTGTGTGGGTGTGTACGTGTGTGTGTTGGGGTTGCGTATTTCATGACTATTTCTTATAATGTAACAGAGCCCCACACCACGTCCACACCCAGCCCACACCTGGTCGCTCAGCCACGCGTTTTGGTGTCAATCTCAAAGTAGTCCTTCTGATCGTCGATCACCATCGAGCGCTTGCACCACATTTCTTTCATGTTTTCTTGATTATTTAAATGATAAAACAGAGCCCCACACCCAGTCCACACCAAGCCCACACCCAGCCCACACCTGGTCGCTCAGCCACGCATTTTGGTGTCGATCTCAAAGTAGTCGTTCTGGTCGTCGATCACCGTCGTGCGTTTGCACCACATTTCTTTCATGTTTTCTTGATTATTTAAATGATAAAACAGAGCCCCACACCCAGTCCACACCAAGCCCACACCCAGTCCCACCTGGTCGCTCAGCCACGCGTTGGAGTCGATCTCAAAGTAGTCGTTCTGGTCGTCGATCACCGTCGTGCGCTGCGCCGCGTTGCGGTCGTACTCTACGAGCCGGTCCTTGAACGCGCGCGCGGCTGCAGTGGCAGCGTCCTCGCCTGGGATGAGGGTTTCAGGATTAGGGTTTAGGGTCAAGGTTCAATAACCCAGGGTAAAGCATTTCTGTCGCATTCTACGAGCCTAGCTATGCGGGGTGGCACCCTCACCCTCGGCCGCCATCGCCGCTGCCGCAGCTGCCGACGCGTCTTGCTGCGCGCTCCAGTCTCCATACGTGAGCGCGACCTACAGACAGAGTATCGCGTCGTTTGAATCGTGTGGTGCGTGTGTTTGTGGGGGGGTTAGGGGTGTGTGGCTCCGTGGGTCCGCTGCCATCGCCGCCGCCGGAGCTGCCGACGAGTTCTGCTGCGTGCGCTCCAGTCCCCACACGTCAGCGCCACATGCGGGCGCAGCGTACACACACCGCGTTTTGTTGTTGTTGTTGTTGTTGTTGTTGTTGTTGTTGTGCTCTTTTCAAGCAAAATCGTGGGATTTGTTCGCGCATGTCCGCGGCCACTGTCGCCGCCGCAGCAGCTGCCGACGCGTCCTGCTGCGCGCTCCAGTCCCCATACGTGAGGACCACCTGCAAGCAGAGCATCGCGCCGTGTAATTAAATTGTTTTTTTCTTTCTTTCTGGGG